>ML817067.1:59813-72484 GCA_009831015.1 Picea engelmannii | reverse complement strand
AAATAAGGATAGTTTTCAAATGGTTCTTCATGCTTTATTAAAATAAGTGATACAAAATATTGATGAAGGGTTTTATGTGATAGTCCAATAAATGGAAATAGAAACAATGGTGGGAAGTAGAAGCATAAAAGTAGATAATGGCAACAAAAAGTTATTAAGCAAAGAATCATAATGTATGTAAATAATGTATGTAAATATAACTCTAGAGGAAATGAGCAATAGGGAATACAATGAAGGAGTGCCTCAATAGGGAATACAATGAAGGAGTGGAGGCAGAAAGAAGGGTAAGTGTCATTATTGTGAAGGACGGGAGGCAGAAAGAAGGGTAAGTGTCATTATTATGTTTTTAGAGAATTTTAAAGATAAGTGTTGAAAGAGAAAAGAAGAGGCCCAAGTCATTTTTAATTAAGAGGAAATAAATCTCAATCCATGCATCCAAGGCCCTAAAAGTGGAAGGATACTCTTTGACAATACATTATAGTGCAATAACTTGTTAAAGAGATTAGGATATGAATTATCACACCTTGAATTTTGATAAATGTGTTCAATTAGTAGATGATAGTAGTCATAAAATTCATGGAGTGTTGGAGCTTCTTTTGGAGAATGGAGGAAAAACAAAACTACATGAAGTCTTGTGTGTTTCTAATTTGACTAAATATTTATTATATGTTGCAAAGATTATAGATTTGGGATTAAAAGTAGAGTTTAGTTAGAAGACATGTTTGGTTAAATATTGGTTTTACACTATTCTTATGTTGGGTCCCAAGGAAGATAACATTTATTGTTATAAAAATAATTCTAATGTTGTATTTAGTGTAGAAAGTGTACACAAGTGAGAATTAACATCAACATTATTTTGGACATGCCTATGTTAGAGATTTGATTGAGATTGGAAAGCATAACATAATACAAGGTTTACAATTTGAGAAGAATGCAAAGTTGAGAGTGTGTGAAGGCATGTACCATTGGTAAGCAGTGTCAGGAATAATTTACACATCTAGGAGTTCAAGCTAGTAGTGTCTTAAACTTGTTGTAGTCAAGCATTTATGGATATGGACAAACGCATGTAAGTTCCATTAGTTTTGCATAATATTTTCTTACTTTTATTGATGATTTTAGTCGAAAATATTTTGTGGGGTCTAAGGATCGTGTTTTTAAGCTTTTAAGAAATTTAAATCTATTGTATAAAAATAAACAAATCATGTAATTAAAGTAGTACATTCTAATAATCAAGGTGCTCACTGTACATATGCAACCTTCAAATATTTTGGTTGATAAGAATGTGTATCAAAACAAATGCTTTTTTCTTATACCCCCTAACAAAATGGGGTTGTGGAGCATAAAAATATAAGCATAGTGGATGCAACAAGATGCATGTTAACAAAAAGTGGTATGAATAAATATTTTTTGGTAGATGTAATTGTCACTACTATCTATATTCAAAATAGGATTGTAACAATAACATTTGATGGTAAGACATCAAAACAATATTGGTCAGGGATGAAACCCAACATTGAACATTTAAAGATTTTGCATTGCATAACTTATATGCACATTCCTAATGAGAAGCATGCCAAACTAGATCCTAAAGTAATTAATACTATTTTTGTTGGATACTCTTTGGAATTGAGTCAAGCATTTTTATAGTTAGCCATAAATATGCTTAGATTTATGGAAATGAATTGCGTTGTAATGTTGAAATTACACAACCAGGGTATAAATTTGACGAGAAATCCTACCCATTAAGAAAAACATTTATGACAGTTTTCTTCTTTTTTTTGTTTGTTAATTGGTCCGGACCTTCTTGGCATCGGGATTGACCTTTGGCTTGAGAAATCATGACTCAAGGGCATCTAAGCCGTCGAAATCACCCGGGGATCGCACCCGGCCTGAGCCACACCAACCCTTAACATGGTTGGATTTTTTGTCCCCGCAGGTTTCGAACCATTGACTTTTCAACACAGAGTGGCTTAACAACACACTTCGTCACCAACTGTCCTACACCTCGGAGACATGACGGTTTTCTTCTTGAAACTACCCTTCCCATGACCTTTTATTTTTATTTTTACCCGTTATTTAAATATTATGTGTCATATGTGTTTTTGTTCATTTTTATTGTAAATACAAAAAACATCCTAGGCACAACATAAAATTATTATGAAATTGCATTTAACATAATATCATCAAAATGTTTCACATGGAGTACAACACCATTAAAAACATAAACAAAAAAAACTTAACAAATTACCTTGATATAGCATCTTGCACTGAGTTTCAATTTTGAGAATTACCAAATAAGAGGTTCCAACTTTTTTTTATGCCTCAATTCCACATAGATCCAATCATTGTACAAAAACAATCGACCAAACACTAAGTAGTATGCATGCAATGATGCTAAGATAGCTACAACCTATGGGAAAAGGAAAAAAGGTAATTAGGAATGGTTGTTGTAAAAATAATAATAAAAGTTATGGATTGCAAAATTTGAAATAATTATCGTTATTAATATAATGAAATAATAAATATTGCTAAATTATTTTGGATTTGCTTTTTTAAATAGCAACTACTAATGTTTTCTAAAATGAAATAAAATAGAGCTTGTGAGAGTATGACACCACCCATGTTTATTTTTATTATCAAGATTCATGTAGACATTAAAAACACAGGTGGGAAGGTATTTAAATGTGGATTGTCAAAAACCAAATATAATGAGAAAATAAGTGTGCATGAAGATGTTTTCTAGCTTTTAATATTAATGAGCCTTACTTCTCTGGATAGTTGCATGCAAGTTTTGGGTAGTGTTTCTGAATCCTTTATCTTTTCTTCCCTCTCAACCTTCACTTTTGAACCTGCAGGATGTGATACGGTCCAATTTCCACATAATCCCCATGACTTGTAAGTTGTGAGTGTGCAAGTGCTCAACTGCATAGTGTGTGCAAGTGCTCAATTGCACAACGTGTGCAAGTGTGCATCTGCACGACTTGTGCTATAATATTTGTAACTTATGCAATATGTTATGCATGCAAGTTGCAAGTTGCAACCTTCATCCGGGGTATAAATTTGACTTGCACTCCTATGCATCAAGTAAATTTTTTATGACGAGTTTATTTTTAAAACTGTCCTTCCCATGATGTTTTATTTTTACCCTTTATTTAAATATTATGTGTCATATGTGTTTTTGTTCATTTTTATTGTAAATACAAAAGCATCCCAGGAACAACATAAAATTATTATGAAATTGCATTTAACATAACATCATCAAACAATTTCACATGAAATACAACACCATTAAAAATATAAACAGAAAAACTTAACATATTACCTTGATATAGCAACTTTCACATAGTTTCAATTTTTAAAATTACCAAATAAGAGGTTCCAACTTTTTTCTATGAAAAAAGTTGTTAGGAATGGTTGTTGTATAAATAATAATAAAAGTTATGGATTGCAAAATTTGAAACAATTATCGTTATTAATAAATGAAATAATAAATATTACTGAATTATTTTGGATTTGCTTTTTTAAATAGAAACTACTAATGTTTTTTAAAATGAAATAAAATAGAGTTCGTGAGAGTGCGGCACCACCCATGTTTATTTTTATTATCAAGATTCATGAATACATTAAAAACACAGGTGAGAAGGTATTTAAATGTGGATTTTCAAACTCCCGGATGGGGTGATAGGTGGAACGCAATGGGAGCCAGGTGGATTTAGGGCGCGTAGAGGGCTATTAAGACCTGCTTCTAGCCTCCCTTCCCTCCATTCTGCATGACCTGCACTCATCGTGGATTAATGATAGTGTGTTGGGAACTCCAAGGAAACTTAATGCAACCTCGCGCGGGCTAGGTAGGGCGTACCAAGCAAGGTACCTGCACGAGGCTTGCAGTCATCTCGACCTTCATGGCACCCACCCTTGTCAATTCGTTAGGCACTATGACGGCTTGTGCAATAAATTGTTCTCTCATTCCTCCCCTGCCTTGTGCTCAACCGCTCCTCGTCTTTCTCTTCGCCCTGTGCTCAACAATTCCCTGGCTCTCCCTTATCATTTTCTCCCTGTGCTTGACTATTTGGCCTCTCATGGTCACTTCTCTACTGTTCTTCCAGCCCAAGCCTCACCTGAATGCTCAAACCATGCCCAGAGAAAGGGGCAAGTCCAGAAGGGGTCCGTTGTACTACAACACCCTTAATAGATGAAATCAACTCCCCCCTCTCAACTAGCCCTCATAATCAACAGTCGTCTCTACCAATGCCATAATTGGCCTCAACAACCCCAATCCCCCACCCCCACTCCCACCAATGAGCCTAGAAACTGCTCATTCAAGGAGGAATTTCCCCTCTGCCTAGCCTTGGCCCATGAATTTCCTAGCCCGAAACCCACACTCTAGACCATTTTATGGCACTAGAAAATGTGTGGTGAGGGAAGAAATTCCTCCCAGCTGGCAAGTGGCTACCCTATTGAAAAAAATGGAAGTAGCGGATGCATTGGATGCAGACTTGGATGTAGTGGACACAATAGATGCAGATCTAATGGAGGAGACACCTCCACCCACCCCAATTCATCTTCAATACAAGCACCTTCAGCTCATCTTCGAGCTTCGACAGAAAATGGATGTCCAGGCTCACATTTAGCAGTTTCTAGGACAACGTATAAACCTCCTATTCGACGTGATGATGACAGATCCTACAATAAAATGATGCCCAACCTACGGACAAATATTTTTCCCAACCTACAACACCCATGGTTGGACGAACCCGAGCTCGCACTTGGACTAGCTCCCCCAGGTTAATGGTTTTATTTTGGTTTAGTCAATTATGCAGATAATCGAAATTCTCTATCAAGCTCTGTAAGAAAGTCGGCCATGGCCACTCCTCATTCGATCACTATGATATTTCTTTTTGTCAGTTAGACATTCTTACTGTCATGCCCAAACAATTACAGTTGCACTTGGTTTTTGATAGCCACCTGTCCTGGTTTCCCACTTGTGGCAAGGCAGGTGGCAGAATCCTGATTTTGTAATGACACATATATATGTGAATATCAATATACAGTTCTCTTTTATTTGCAAAAAAGAAATGTGGATTCTCAAAAACCAATATAATGAGAAAATAACTGTGCAATAAGGTGTTTTCTAGATTTTAATATTAATGAGCATTACCTTGATCTTTTCTTCCCTCTCAAACTTCACTTTTCAACATGCAAGATGTGATATGGTCCAATTTCCAAAGAATCCACATGACTTGTAAGTTGTGAGCATGCACGTGAACAAATACACAACCTGTGCAAGTGCTCACCTGCACGACCCATGCTATAATATTTGTAACTTATGAAATGTGTTATGCATGCAAATTGCAAGTTGCAACCTCCCAGGGTATAAATTTTATGGGCACTCCTACCCATCAAGTAATTTTGTTTTATGACGAGTCTCTTCTTAATGCCTTTGTCGTGACTTTTTATTTTTATTTTTACCCGTTATTTAAATATTATGTGTCATATGTGTTTTTGTTCATTTTTATTGTAAATACAAAAGCATCCCAGGAACAACATAAAATTATTATGAATTGCATTAAACATAACATCATCAAACTGTTTCACATGGAATACATTAAAAACATAAACAAAAAAACTTAACAGATTACCTTGATATAACAACTTGCATAGAGTTTCAATTTTGAAAATTACCAAATAAGAGGTTCCAACTTTTTTCTATGCCCCAATTGCGCATAGATCCAATCACTGTACACAAAAAATTCAAACAAACACTAAGTAGTATGCATGCAATGAAGCTAAGATAGCTACAACCTACAGGAAAACGAAAAAAGTAGATGAAATAATAAATATTATTGAATTATTTTGGATTTTCTTTGTTAAATAAAAACTACTAATGTTTTTTAAAATGAAATAAAAATAGAGCTTGTGAGAGTGCTGATCTAGGTGGATATTGGTGGCCACCCACCTATTCCAATTGGCTCGTCATGTCCATTTTTTATTCATCATGTTCTTCTGCACTTCTTTGTAATTGTGGGTTCTACACTTTTCGGGTTGTTTGAAGCCCCACACATCCTCCGGGTGGATACATGTGGCATCTCACCTAATACAACTGGATTATTTTGTATGTTTTCATGTCAACACATCGACTTGTTGTACTTACAAGGCTGTTTTGGGGCCCCAAACGTTGTTTTTTTGGCTCTCCATATTTAAAATGTAAATAGAGTTAGAGTTTGATGACATAATGTGTAGTTCTCTAAAATACCTTTCCAACGGGCTATCACGCGCCTAAAATAGAGGTCGTATGCAAAATTTACGACCCTTGGACGTTGAGGTACCAAATTACACTAACTTACCCATAGGGCCCACATGAATTTTGGAGTTTTACCTTCTAGGGTTAGGTTTTTGGATGTCTAGGGTTTTGGAATTCATGAGTAATATCAAAAATTCCTCTGGAGCCTCATTTTAATCCATTCTTCTTAGATGGATGCACGTAGCAATCACATATCTTCTCAGAGATAACTACCACCATTTGAGCAAGAGTTTCAGTTCTGTAGTTTTACAGTTTCAACCTATTTCATTATTTAATAGAAGATATTGTTCACTGGATACTTGTGTTATTATTCATATCTCTGTGTTTATTGTATTCAGTCTGTTAATCAGTTCGTTCCTCTCCTAAATCCGGATCCGTGGTATCATAGCGATCTTCTCTTAATTTATGTTTCTTCGTGCATGTCCTCGAAAAGATCTGGGTACAAGAAGTTGGGACTCGAACCAATCGAGACATTACAATATCGGCCACGACAAGACTGACAAAAACCCATGGGGGATGAAAATAAAGATGATGGAGCAAGAGATCCTATTTAAATGTTGCTCGAGGAATCCATTGCGCGACAAAGGAACATAACGATGGACAACTTTGCATAGATCCTTTGACGACTGCCCACAAGAGAAGCATCTTCATCAAGCGGCCATGCAACCCCCTTCAAGGTATAGGTAAATTTTGATATTCCATTATTTGAAGGACTGATAGATGCAGATGTTGTAGATAAATGGTTGAATCTACTCGAAGGATATTTTTTGGTCCACAATTTTTTCGATAGAGAAAAAATCACTTTTACACTCCTTAAGGTCGTTCCCCATGTTAAAGACTGGTGGGATACTTACTCTGAGCAAAGGTTCGCGGAGGAATCTACAATGTTTTTGGTGGCCCCTACATGGGATTCCTTCTAGGACGCCATTAAAAAACAATACTACCCCATTGGAAGCTACGAGGACCAGTGAACCAGATGGACCACCTTACGTCAAGAAAGGGACCAGACAGTACCAGATTTCACCAATATTTTCCTTACCCTACGCACCAAATTGGGTATCAAAGACTATGAGTGCCATCTGGTGCTCAAATACCATGGTTGTTTTCATAGATACATCCAAAAAGAAATGGAGTTCTTGGACATCGCCTCACTGGGCATGACTTATAGATACGTTGTAATATCCCTAAGGTCGAAGCCAATTTCAAATGTAAATGCGAATGTACTTAAGATGGTGAGATGTTTTATATCATTTTGGTATGCACATTTCATGGAATAGTGCGCGCATTTACTGCACAGTAAACTGAGTAAGTGTGCACGTTCTAGGATACCGCGTGCAACATCTTAAGTGCATGCGAAGTAGAGGCTAGGGAGCCTTGTGTATCTGATATGTTTTATAGGCTAGTGAGCCAGTTATTATAGGCTAGGGTGCTTATCTTTCGATTAGGCCGGAGAGCCTAGATGTTAAAGGCCAGTGTGCCTATTTTTGTACATATCTCATATTTAATATAAGATACATCGTTGCACACAGACCGACCACAATAAAAGAGATGGGGGACTAAACTCCACTAGCTAGGGAAAGGGAAGGGGTTAAGTTAAGGAATATTATATTAATATTTCTTAAATCATAAAGTATGGATAATTATGTTATCCTAAGTTCTAAGTTGGGGCCAAGTGGGCCAAAGTAGCTCCCAACATGACAAGTGTCAAGTTGGGGACATGCATACATATTGTTGGGACTTAATTCATTTTCGGGGGTCTCCCATCATTCATCCATCATTCAACCATACAGTCAATCACCCATGAGTATTCGCAACATTGAGCTATCCATGGTATCTTCATGACTTTACCTGAACCTGTATCCAGAGCCTTTTTGTTGGGTAACTGTTAGCTTGGGAGTGGGATTGAAGAAGCGGGTTGTCAGGCCTGTGGGATATTGAAGAGGCGGGTTTTTAGGCCTGTGAGCAATTCTCTGGGTGAGAGAATTGTTGGGGATTGATTTCTTGAAGGTGCTGAACTACAGCTGCAGGGCTCTGAGACTTCCTGTCCAGCCTGTTGCTGAAGCCCTGGAAGGGAAGTGGGGTAGCCGAGGGACTGTTGATTAGAGAAGGGGAACACTTCCTTGGTTGGGATAGGCATGTGGGGAATGAGGGACTGTAGGTTGTTAGTTGAGTGAGTACCTGAGACAAAGTCTTTCCTATTGTTCATGAGCCTTTATCCTGGTTAGGAACCCCTTTACCCGAGTGGAGTTTAGTTCTAGATCGGGGGTGACTCACTATTGAGAGTGATGAACAGTGTGGTCTAAGGCTGGGAGGTTTGTGGAAGGTCTGCACGCAGTTGGTGATATTCTCACAAAGATAAGTGCCAATTGTGTGATTAATTTACAGGCTGCATTTTTATTCACGTGTTATTTTTATGGGTTTATCCTATGCATGATTATAACTGTCTGTATGCTTATGAGTATTTCATGTATACGATGCATGTATATGTTAACTGTTATTTCAGTGTGAATCCATGCATATATATAGCGTTTTTGTCTGTTCACATTTTATATATTAAGCTTCCGCAAGAGTTCTGTGTGTGCATATGTTTTAATTGCATGCAGTTAGAAAATTATATGTGCCATAACTTAGTTTGGGTGATAAGTATGTTACAGTATGTTCCACCCAGAGAATAGTAAGAGTTCTCTAGCATAGCGTGGACTGGCATGGATGGTTGGGAATGTTACAAGATAGTTTCAGAGATTTAAAGGCTAAGTTATGGTTGTGTCGGTAGCATGTCCTAGCCTGTTGAAGGCTAGGGATGTTACAAAAGGGGTATTAGAGCTAAGTAAAGTGTCTGAGTAGTAGCATTGCCCAGCTTGTGGGTGGGCGGGGATGTTACAAATTGGTATCAGAGATTCGGTTTTCAACACTGAGCCTGAATGGGCCGAGAAAGTTGAGTTGAAGCAAAATGTCACAGAGAATTTAATTCAAAGTGACCAAATTTTAGTTGTAGAGCGTCCATGGTAAAAAGTAACAACAACTGGGCATAAATGGAGAAAAGCCCCAATTTTTGTGATTGAATCCATGAGAAATTTGGTCAAGTGGTGAGACATTACTGATTTGATATCTTTTCTAACAAATTCAGACCTAGAATTGGTCGAATTTGAAGTTACAGTGAAACTATGATAGATGGAGCGGAATTCGTAATTAAAATTCTCAATTCATGAATCGATTTGGGTGAATTCGTTCCAAGAAATGTCAACCCACAACAATCTATTGTTACAGAGGTTGAACTGGTGTTATCATGGTGAAATTGAATGAATTTATAGTTGTAGAATGTTTATGGTGAATTGGGAAAAATCCCCAATTTATGTAGCAGAATTCATGAGGATTTGATACGCATAAAGGTGAATGTGCACAGGTGGGCGCACTAAAAATGCAAGATGCGCAGTTGAAAGCATGTGATAGTTAAAATTTGGCACTGCACGACATGATATTGGCATATTGGTGCACATGCTAAATTTCGGTACCGCACGAATAATGTTAGCATGAAGGTGTGCACGGTAAATTGTGGCACCGCGCGGAATAATATTCTGTGCGGATGGGTGCGCTAAAGTTAGCATTGTGTGGTGTACACACACATAGTAATGGTGCATGTGGTGTGCGCAGTATTGCAAAGAACAGAGGAGTTTGGTTGGTGCACGCACAATATGAGTATAAGTTGTCTCACGACAGAGTAATCAATGGTGCGCGCAGACAATTGTGCATGGTGGGGACATATTGAAATTTGGTATGGTGCAATGCATAGAGCGAAATTCATGTGGAATATCAGTGCGCGATACAAAAACTGCGCGCAACGGGTAATAGTGTAAGAACCAAAACTGCACGTGGTAGTTATTGGCGTGTGACACAAAAGTGCACGCATGTTATTGGTAAGACAAAGAAGTGATACACAATGGTTTTAAAGTGCGCGAAGCACAATTTAACTTGTGATGTTGCAGCACATGGAAAATAAAGGTGCACAGATTGAAACTTGTGCGCACGAAGTTGTTTGAAGGGGGAAGAACAACAGAAACAGTGAAGGGTAAATTATAAGACCCAACTAGCTCCATGAAGCCATAACTTTCTACTCAAGACTCGAAATTGAGCATGTGAGAAGGCATTGGAAAGGTCTTGGACAGTGGAATATAATTATCCACCCAGAAAATTTAACAAGGCATTCAAAATTCCAGGAAATCAGAAGAACTAATTCTGATATATTATTGAACCAAAATGGTTCATATTTATCATGAATTGTTGAAACAGATAGCCTGGCAATTTTTTGTTGTCTGCACATTTTGCAGAGTTAACAACAAATAGATCAAGATTAGTTTAGAGCCCAGAGTAATGGAAGAGGCACCAGGAAATTACAGCCAGGAAGATGAATTCAAAGGGATGGATGTCCATTTGAGCATGGAAGGAACCAACTCCAATGGACATGGAGAAGAAAGGAATGAAAACATGAATATGGAAGAGACCATTAAAAATTTGCAGAAGGATGTCCAAATCCATAATGCTGATAATGAAAGGATTATGAGAGCCAAGGAGCAACAGGATGACTTCAACATGAAGTTATTGGAGAGCTTGAACATAATAGAAGAGAAACTGGACAAGGAGAGTGGCTCAAGCAAATCGAGAAGTCACAAGTCTTATGATGAGAATAGAAAAACAAGAAGTGTTAGCAGGCATCACCACCACTCCCCGAGGAATTCCAATAAGAGATCACACAACAACTCAAGTCCATCCCCTGTCAGAAATCATGAGAGGTCTAGGATGGCTGAACTGTGAGGAGAAATGAACAAAATCAAACCTCCTACATTTGATGATGAGCACAAGAAGGATGAAGATGCAAAGACATGGCTGTTGGGCATGGGAAATTATTTTCAATTGCATAATTATTCCTCTCATGCAGAGGGTAGAATTTCCATCTATCAACTCAAAGGAAAAGAATCCATGTGGTGGGATCAACTTGTACAGGTGCATCACATCAAAGAGAAAAGTGTTACTTGGAGAATATTCAAGAAGTATTTTGAGAAGAAATACTTGACTAAGAGATACTATGACAAGAAAATGAAAGAGTTCTTTGAACTCAAGCTTGGGAGTATGACAATTGATGAATATGTGAGAAGGTTTCTAGAACTGCTGAAGTATGTCTCTTTCATCAAGGATGAGACAGTCAAAATTCAAAGGTATTTGAGTGGATTTCCATCATTCATCAGTGACAAAATACATTATGATGATCCCAAGACATTGGAGGAGACCATAAGGTGAGCTAAATGCCTATATGATCAACAAAAATCAAGGCCAACATTCCAAAAAGCTTGGGAAGACAAAAAGAAATTCAAGATGGATCAAGGGAAGAAGGGGTCTAAGCCACCATTCTTCAGAAATAGTCCACAGGGACAACAAACTTCTAACGAACCCAGAACGATTGACACAGGGAGTCAATGGCCAAGGCAACCACCTATTCAATGTTGGGGTTGTAAAGGGGATCACATGTTGAGAGATTTTCCCCACAGAGGTAAAAAAAGAAGGATTGTTCATAATGTACAACAAACTGAAATAGTGGAGGACATGGGCAGAAAGATACCCGGGATCTATGCAGCCCTGGACAACAAGCAAGAAGAATATCAGTCACATATGATTGAAGTGGAAGGTATGATCAACAACCAAACCATTGCTATTTTAATTGATTCAAGAGCTAGTCATAGTTATATAGATCCTAAGGTGGTGGAAAGTTTTCATTTGATAAGAAGAAAGCATGGTAAATCTTGGTTGGTGCAGCTGGCTACAGGAGCCAATTTTTTTTTTAATGAGATGGTTAAGTCATGTCTTATGGACATGAATGGACTGAACACCCAGACAGATTTGAACATATTGCCTTTAGGTTCCTATGACTGTCTAATTGGGATGGATTGGTTGGACCAACAACATGCCATACTAGACTTCCATAACAAAGAATTTAATTGCTTGGATGAGGAAGGGAAACTAAGGAAAGTGCACGGAATTCCCAGGGCAATAGCCATCAGAGAGATTTCAACATTGCAGCTGAAGAAATGTTACAGAAAAGGGTGTCAAATATTTGAAGTTCATATGGAGGAGACACCTAGAGATAAGGTGCCAAATTTGAAAGATTATGCAGTCTTGGAAGATTTTGAAGATGTTTTCAAGGAGGTACCAGGACTACCCCCAAGGAGGGACATTGATTTCTCTATAAATCTAATGCTTGGAGCAACTCCAATATCAAAGACTCCTTACATAATGAGTACACCAAAGCTAAAGGAGTTGCAAATGCAACTTGAAGAGCTTTTGAAGAAGGGGTATATATGCCCAAGTGTGTCACCTTGGG
>ML817067.1:35196-45375 GCA_009831015.1 Picea engelmannii | reverse complement strand
TTTGTGTGGGCACGTGAGGATGGAGGTGTGTGCAGGCATGGAGGAGGGGGAGCTCGGGCTGGGAGGAGAGTGGGAGGAGGAGGCCGAGTTGGTGCATGGAGTTGCAGGTAGAGGTGTTGCAGAGGTGGTGAGGAGGTGGTGGTGGTTCCCGGGTGGTGGATGGGTGGCCAACCACCCCCAAAATTTAAAATTTTAAACTTTGGCAAAGTGGGTTTTTTTCTTTCTGCAACAATTGTTTTTTAAACGAGAGGTCATGGGTTCAAACCCCCTCCACAATTTTGAATTTCTAGGAAAATATGGGCTTTCTGGGAAAAGGAGAAGGGAGGGATCTGGAGTTCAAAGCCTAGAGCCAGCCAATAACATGTCTAGGCCTGCATATTCAACAAATAACTCATAATTTAAAAGTCTAAAGGAGCCATGGAGGCTTGGGCCTGGTGCCTGAGAGGTGTTTGAATCCTCTCCCCTTTGCATATTTTGCACACATAGAACTACCTGAACTCAACAAATAGAAAATAAAACTGAACCAACAACCAATAGCACAACTAATCCAGGCAAATAAATACCAGTTTGAAGGAAAAAATATAATTTTTTCATTTAAGATCTCATCATAACCAACAATTTTTCCTTGGTTTTTTGAACTGGGATTGATGGGTTACCTGGTTCAATTGTTTGAAGATTGTTGCATGGAGGCTGGTTGCCCATTGTAGAGTTTCACCCAATGCCATACAACCTCCCTTTTCTTCCATGGATTCCTGTTGTAGAGCTCCCCCCCCTTGGCCAAAATGTCAAAATGGCTTGAGAGAGGGGAGAGGGGAGGGGTTTTGAATTTTCCAATTTTGCAAAGAAAACCAAATTTCCCAAAAATTGGATGAGGCTATATGCCTTCTCCTCCAATTTCCAATTTTATGAAATTTTTAATAAAATTTTCCAATTATTTTTTTAATATTTCTTGAAAAATGTGCAAGTCAAAGTTTGACTTTGACTTTGACCCTGTTGCTTTTGGCATGCCCCAAAAATGTTGCCCAGTGAAACAGAGTTGGAATCGGACACAGGGCATGTCATTGGAAAGGTATCGACGAGCCCGTCGAAAATATGTTGTCACCAATTTGAAATAATGCCACCTCATCCCTCAAATTCAGCTCAGAATAGTGGTCGCTTAAAACCCCTGACTTGTTGGCAGGCCCACATGACACCCAATCTTGCGAAAGGTGCCAAATCGCCATACTATATCCAATCAAGGAAAATGAGGTACCGTCAGAGAGGTATCGAAGAGAAATTCATCAAGGTGACCATAGATTTTTGTGTTGGGTCCATTAATGATTGTTTTATCTATCATAAAACCCTACCATGCGAGTTGGTTGTCCCCATTTGCCCAAAATAATTAACCAACTTGTGAAAACTCTATCTGGGCCATCCGAGGTCGGAATGAGGAAAAGGAGGAGGCATTGGAAAGGTATTCGAGTCTATTATAGTGTGGAATCACTGAATATATAATTTATAACTCTTTATCCACCATTTTTAAACCCCGAAGAATTACAACCAATTTGGTGTAAAAAATTGGTCATGAACTTGCAAAAGCTCATTCTTACAAACCGGGGGTCAAAACCAAGCACATGATATACCGTTGGAAAGGTATCACACTGAACTACACCATGTATAGGTTTTAGTTTCCTTTTAATACCATGATCAGAATATAATTAGACCAGGAAGTCACAACTATTGGTTTTGGCCATTCGGGTGACACTAACTTTGCGTCCTCCGTTTGGGGTCATACAGACATAGAATCGAGATCATGATAGCCCGTTGGAAAGAGTTTCCTGATGCCTACCACATGTAAGAATTTCATTTCCTGAATCATGACAATATTTCATCTTATTATTTGCAAACGGACCCCGTCCCCAAGGGACCCGCCTAGTGATAGGCGAAGGGAACCAACATTAAAATTCTTGTAACATGTGTGTTTATCTCACGAAAATTGAACCGAACAACCTTGATATGAGGAAGAAATGTCATGGGAAGGTTCAAAACTCCTTGAAGGTAGCCAAATGATACTCTTTCAAGGGCATATTCCATAGTAACTATGAACCCCGCCACTATCTTCAACTGGAACCATAACACTGAGGGACGTTTGTGGAGAAGTGACTGTGTCAAAAACCATGTTGATCCCAGAGAAAGATTTTTGGGTCAAAATTCTTGGCACAAGAGGGGAAACTCCTTCCAAAGAATGTAGAACAATGGGATGACCCGTGTGATAGGAGGGAATACTCGGTGGAAATTTATAATTTCAAAGTGACCGATGTGTGTGGGGGGAATTCAACTGTAGTATAAGGACCATTTCTCACATTAAGGATAACCGAAGAATGAAAGTGGTGCAGTAAATATATGTAACATAATTTATACTCAGATTCACATAAGATAAAAGAATTGGAATAATGACCCAGGTTTTGTTGAGCAATCTGGCCCAAGTCACACGGGTCCCTCACCCGGATTATGGATTAACTGTGAGAATCGAGGCTTAAGGTGAACCTTGGCTCAACACAAAGTCTCATGCATACCTTCGATTCTCAACACACAAACAAGCAAACGGGGATTTTTGAAACCAACAACCCACCGGAGGAAAACTAGCAAGCAAACCAGTCAAACAAGGGAGTGAAGAAATATAAAAAACCTTTGGCAGTAGGTGTTGAAATATCAAGTACTCAGAAGTGATGGAAATTTGTAGGAAAATGACCGTTGCTTGGAAAAAAAAGATTGTAAATGGTCAGGTAAAGTGCAGTTGCAATCACATAGCTATGTAAGCCATCATGCCATCATGGTTTTCAGCTTCACCAAAGAATGATATGATACCTCCTTAGACTTTCCCTGTTGACTTTGATGAAATAACAATCAAGTTTACTCCCATTTAAGATGACTTTAAGACAAAGTTCCCCAAAATGTCAAGTATGATAAAAGGGATCATAGGAGTTTAGTTTTTTCAAACAATTACCCAACAATAAGGACAAAACCCTTCTCATTGAACACCAAACAAACCAACAAGAAGAGAACCTATGACATTAAAATGAGAAAGACCAACACCAATGGAAAAATCAAAGAGGGGATTATACTCCAAAATCGGAACCAAACAAGCAAAAGACTCAATAGTTGAAACCAAGCAGGGAAAAAGGGCTCAAGATTGAAACCAAGGGGTAAAACGGCTCAAGGTTGAAACCAAGGGAAAATATACAAACGTGAAAAGGTAACATCAAATACATACAAGAAGGAAAATCAGTAACATTGAATAGATACAAACATAAAAATAACAAATGGTGACTTATGTACAAGATGATGAGGCCTCTTAGTATAAAAGAACTTTAGGTGATGACCATTCACAGGGAATTGAAGTGGTTTGCCATCCAAGGTTTTTAATCTGAAATCATTTGTTCCTAAGACCTCGTAGATTGTGTAAGGGCCCAACCATAGAGAATCAAACTTGCGATGTTTGGATGGGGCCTCATGTGCTTTATCCCATAATAAGACATCATCTCCTACTTTGTAATTTACCATTGTGGCTCTTTTATCAAAGGAATGTTTAACAATGTCTTTCTTCTTTTGGAGGTGTTGGAATGCATCCTTTCTTACCTCTTCTAGTTCAACGAGTGTGTCTAAACGATATTGTAACGATTGGAAATCATATTCTACCTTAGCAATATCCAACCTCAAGGCTAGAATTCGTAAGTGAACAAGTAGGACAGTAGGAGCTCCATACACCAGAGTGTAAGGACTTTGACCCGTTGATGTCTTAGGGGTTATACGATCATCCCATAAAGCAAAGTTTAACTTTGTGTGCCAATCACGCTTTTTATCCTTAACTGTCCTCTTAAGGATCCGAATCATATTTTTATTTGTTGACTCAACCAATCCATTACCTTGGGGGTAATAGGTGGAAGATCAAAAATTTTGGATTCCATATGTAACACCAAGGTGGAGCATGACATTAGACATGAAATCTGATCCATTATCAGTTAATATCTCAGTAGGGGATCCAAAACGGGATAAAATGTTACATTCAACAAATTCTACCACCTGTTGACTCGTAGCATTCCTAAGAGAAATTGCTTCAACCCACTTTGTAAATTAGTTTGTGGCTGTTAAGATGAATACGTGACCAACGCTGGAAGGCGGTGAAACTGGCTCAATAAAGTCCATGCCCCATCTCACGAAAGGGACTTGGACTTCAATAGGCCTAAGGGGTAAGACAACTAATGTTCGCTTCCCAGTGAAGCATTGGCAAGCTTCACATTTTCAAACAAGTAAATGGGCATCTTTGTGGAGTGAAGGAAAAAAGTAACCTACATGTAAAAATTTTGTTGCAGTGGTTTTTGCTGAAAAGTGACCTCCACAAACCCCATAATGGCATTGTTCAAGTGCCATTTGGGCTTGGTTAGGAGTCAAGCATCATGACAAAACCCCATCAAGGTTTCTTCAATAAAGTATTTGGTCTTGTAAAACATACTGGACAACTTGAAAACAAAGTGTTCATTTGTATTTAGTATCCATGTCTGGTGGGCACATACCATTGGTCAGGAAATTAACCATGGTTGTGAGGATAACTCGGTTTCATTAACCAGTTCTTCAAAATCAATCAAGTTGTCTACTTGAGGTGGTTCAACTATGACCGATGGGTGGGATTGGGTTAGAAATCCAGGAAGCCCTGGCACCCTTATGGTTTTCGTTGGTTTAATGTCCAAGCCATACTCTTGCATGCACATGATCCATTTGGACCACTTACTATGCAATACGGTTTGATTCAAGGCAGTGACTAAGAGATATGTAGGCACAAAAACCTGAACTTTGTGGCCTTGGATGTAATATCAAAATTTCTCCAAGGCTTTATACAAAGAATAACCGTTTTTCTCCAGTGTAGAATAGTTCAGTTGGTGTGTCTTCAAATTTTGGCTCACGAAGGCGATTGGTCTAAGATTTTCCTCATGATCCTTTTGCAATAAGATTGCAAAAATTGTCTCCTTTGATGAATTAGTGTACATGACAAAGTCTTTGGAGGGATCAAGACTAATTAACAGAGGGGAAAAATCAATGGCTTGCTAAATGGATTCAAAACCTTGACAGGTAGGGGGGTCCCATTTGAACTGAATGTCCTTCTTCATAAGCTGATTCAGAAGTTTAACTACCTGAGAAAAATCATGAATGAAGCGTCTTAGGAAGTTTATCTTTCCAAAGAAATATTTCATTTATTTTTTATTAGTAGGTAAGGGAAGATTTTTTATAACTACCACTCTCCTGGGATCAACTCTGGCACCTTCTCGAGAGACGATGTGACCCAAACGTTTTCCCTCCATAACACCAAAAATGGTCTTCTTAGGATTTAAAGATATGCCAAACCTACGACATCTAAGGAGAACCTGCCTAAGGTGATCAAAGTGACTACTTCATTCTTTGGAAAAGACTGTGAGGTCATCGAAGTAGACAACAATGATATTACCCAATAAGCCTTTGCAGGTGATGGCCATGACACATTGAAAGGTGTTCCCAACATTAATCAATCCAAAAGGCATCTTGTTATATGCATACGTGCCCCAACGAGTAGTGAAGGTGGTTTTATGACTATCAAAAGGCTTGAAGGATATCTGATTGTAACCCGAGAAACCATCTAAAAGGGACATCATTTGAGACCCGGAGACTTTTTGGAGAATCTCTTCCATAGGTAGGGTGGGTTAGTTGTATTTTAGGGCCACCCTATTCAAATGTCGAAAGTTGACACACAAACGAATATCACCAGTTTTCTTCCTAACGGGAACCAAATTAGATACCCATTGTGAGTAACAGACATGGTAAATGACCCCAGATGCTTCCATCTTGTCCAATTCAGCTTTAATTGTTTACTCCAAAGTAGGATTGTTCTTTATTTGTCTCTTCCTGTAAGGTTTCGAATCGAGGATTATGGGTATGGCATGGACTATCTCCAGCATATAAAAAACCTTGAGATCTTCATAGGACCAAGGAAAAACATCCTTGAACTCTGTCAAGAGTTCCATGAATTGAGTGATCTCAGAAGGGGAACACTGTGAACCTATATAGACCATTTTTGGATCTTTCTCAGTTCCCAGGTTAATAGGGATGGCTTCTCACACCTTCCTAACATATTCACTATCAATACTAGGTGCAAAAGTAGTAGCATCATTGGAATAAAAAATGGATTCCAGTATGGACAAATCAGGGGGAATCATATTTGTCTTCAATTGGATTATGTTTCTGGTTTCCTCTTCCAACTCATGGTTGATATGTAAATCTTCAAATTGCTCCTTGTTTTGAAGGAATCTACAGATTTGTTCGTCAGTATCAAAAACTTGCCAAGAGTCAACATTATCATGTAACACAGGTCTATGTAAAATTTGGACTTTTATATCTTTGATAGACCTTACGAAATCTGAAGTGAAACAAGAACCAACCAAGGAAAAAGTATTAGCTACGTGGTTCGTGGCCCTAGGAACGGCTTGAATTTTGAAAGATAAGAACTTATCAATAAGTTCCTTAGCCCTTCGGTGGTATTGTTTGAGGCGTGGGTTGTGAACTTCATATTTATCTCTAATTTGATTCACAACCAATTCATAATCTCCACTTACCAAAAAATGGTGTATTCCTAATTCTAAGGTCCTTTGGAGGCCTTGAACTAAGGCTTCATATTCAACTATATTATTAGTTTTAGGGAATTCTAATCGAAACGAGAAAGGGACTGCCTTCCCCTTGGAATCAAACAAAAGGACCCCAACCCCATATATGTGCTTTGATTTAGCACCATCAAAATCCATACTCCACACCATTTATTCCAACTCATAAAGAGGGACATGTGCATCTTCCTTAGTTAACATAGTATACGTACCCATACCTATATCTTGAAAAGACACACGTTTCATATTATACAACCTGCTTGGGTACTTTGGTTCCCTCCTAATGACAACTTCAACACCATTATGGGGAAAGGTGAAGTGGGTTCCCTCCATGAAGTAACGACAATTTTTTACTTTGGTGGACCACTCCCTCCCTAAAAGCATGCCATATGCTTTAGGTATATATGCTACGATCATGTTTATGAGAATGATCACCTCCGGAGCTTGGTCATAAGTAATGGATAAGTCCTTGATGTAACCAATGGTTTCTACTGTCCTTGAATCCAAATCTAACAGGTCTTTACATGGGCCTGTGCATTCAAGACCCAGTCTTCTCATGACTCGAAGGGGCATGACATTGTGCCTCGCTCCTGTGTCAGTGACACAGTTATGGAGCACAAAATTAGAAATCAAAACTGATATATAGAAAGGAGGAACCCCAGGGTGTAAATAAATAACATCATATGCTTCCTTGGGTTGAGAAGTGGACTCTTTGGAAAGAGGAAATCTTTGTTTCGTTCGTGGAGTAGGGGGTTCTTGTATAACATGTGAAAGGATTTCAAATTGAGCAGGTGTTCTAAGAGCATCTAGTAATGTCATGTGGGCGGGAACCTTCACTATATCTTCAACGACATTGTAAGGTACCGATGTTGGGAAGCAGGGTGGTGGATTATTAGGTAAATTTACCTTATTTGGGGTCCATGGAACCATTTCCTTGTAGGGGAAGGTAATCTACCATTCATGGGAAGTTTTCCCTTTTGATTGTCCTTGGGATCTCTTTTGACCTCTTCCACCCCTTGTGGAGTGGTTTTAGGGGCCTGAATCCTAGTTTCTACAGAAAATATTTCGAAAGAAAGAGGTTCATCATTGCAGGGAATAGAGTCTTCCATGTTAAATTGGTTGTTTTAGGATGTGGAAGCAAGCTTGTTTTTTATTGGAGGTAGAGGGGATTTTCCATTTTTAGACAATTCCATGTGACGTGTATACGAGTAACAATAATAGGGATCACAGAAGTCTTCGCAAAAGTGACACCAATCCACTTCAGCAGCATGTTGCCTAGGAGGACGAGTAGGAGGGAAAGGAGGTATTGGCCTCAGAGGAGCAGAAAACTGCAAGTTATTCACCTTTCGCTTAAGGGAAAGTATTTGGTTGTTCATGTTCATTAACAAATTGAGAGTTTTTTCACTTTCCCTTTCTTCACTCCTCAAATTCTAGGCAAGTGGAGGTTCATACCAAGGACCCTCGTTTCAAGGTACTTTATTCCTAGGCCTCCTGTTAAAATGGGGTTGCACTAAAGGTGAGGGAATCATACCGGATTCCTCCATGTTTCCTTCAATTTCCAGGGTGCTAGTATTGGCCACATCTAAAGTTTGTATTGATTTAGATTTCAATATATACTTTACATTTGGATTCATAGTGGTAATGTAATAATGGAACAAATTGTTCCCAGATGGTTGGGAAGCAGTTGGGATCCTATTCAAGGTCGAGGTAAAGTGTTAATTAAAATTTTAGATTTGCTCACCCTCATGGATGGAGATGGTTGTGAAATCCCTGAGTAGGGAGGCCACATCATCTGCCCCTTGGAAATGTTTCTTGAATTCTTGGATCATAGTGTCCCAATCTGGGATACTATCATTAGGAATCAAGAGATACCATCTCGTTGCTTCACCCTCAAATGTTCTTACAAAAGTTCTAATGATGACATCGGGAAGTTTTATGTCCATAAGTGCTAATGCATCATAGATGCTTTGTATATGTTCTTCAACACTCAATGTACCAGTGCCACTGAATTTAGGAATCCTCAGGTATTCCACGAAGAGGTCTAGCCAACCTCAAAGGAGTCTCAGGTTTCCATGGCATTGCCATCAAAACAACTATGGGAGGAACAACAACAAATATTGAAACGATGGGAGAAACAACCTGAGGATTAATAATTGTAGTTGGATTAACTAAAGATTGCTTTAGTAAGGGGATTTGAATAGGAGAAGAGGAAGAGGGTGACTTAGCTCGCACTGTAGAGGTAACGAGTTTCCCTAGTTTCCCATGTGTATGTGTCTCACTACTTGTTTTCTTTCATGAACTTTGACTTCTTGTAATCCCGGGGGACACTGTTTCCCTAGTCTTAGGATACTTCTGCCCTGCCATCTTGCAAGGGGATCAAGTAGGTACTTTGAGTACAAGAGATGTATCACCAACAATCTTACTCTTTCTGAAATGATGTAGATTAACCCAACTATAAACAAAGATTTTTTTTCGTTCTTCTCGAAGTGGAAGGCAGGTATGATAGATTTATAACTTCCTAGGTGAGTTTGACCAAGTATAATCAGAGACTGACAAGGCAAAATGAAAGGAAAAATCAATGGTATTTATGGCTCCTAGATGCAACGAAAACTACAAGGGAACTGAACTATAACAAGCACCAAAGAAAATTCCAAAGGGTTACTGAAATACCTTGCCATAAAATTTTATCAACAAGTGGAAAAAGGACCGCAAATAATTTGGGTCCAATGCCCAGTATAAGCTTGGGATGTAAGAAAATCTAAAGAGGTTTGCAAGTCCCCAGTATGGTCACCAGAAAAAGGCAAGTGTTATAAGCGAAATCTGTCCATTGGGACAGATTTGACCTATCCAGCTATGAAGCTGGTTACAACCTCTTTGATAGCTCAACAAGAGGTAGAGACTACATGCACCTCAAGTGGTCCTTCGCCTGAGGTGGTAATGAAGGGGAAAAAGGAGAGGTGAAAGACTTACAATAAATCTTTCTCAGGACCAACCGCCCTAGGTGTTGTCCTCCCTCAGGTTCCTAGATGGCCAAAATGGTCTGGGGGGTGAAAATTATGGATAGTAGGATGAAAACATGCTCGCTGATTTTTAGGAGAGTGAACAAAATAAAGCGAACATTGATCTATTCACTCCCTTAAAGCGTTGGAAAATGGCCCATAATGGGTCCCCGGGGTAAAACGGTGTCCTGGGTAATTAACCAATGGATGTCTCAAGTAAAAATGTTTGAAACAAGGGTGAAAAGTGAACTTAAAATCTACAGCAAGTTGTTTGAAGCTTTTAAGACGGGGAAACAAATCCATAATGGGTTGATACCCCCCGGGGTGACCCGAGAAGTGATCCCAGAAAATTGTTAAATCAAAATAGATTTGTAAAAGTGGATGGACAACCTTGTTACACCATGTTACAACTATGATATAAGGGAAATTATTCCCAACTTCAATTCTTGGTTCGTGGGTGAAAGGTGGACTGAAGAAAGGTTGACTTTAAAAGTATTTTATTGGTCATTTTTTTT
>ML817066.1:78315-98481 GCA_009831015.1 Picea engelmannii | reverse complement strand
TTTACTTTATGTTTATTATTAACTAATTTGACCCCTTTACCTTTTACTTTATGTTTATTATTAAATAATTTGCCCCTTTTACTTTATGTTTAGAATGTTTATAATTTGACCTTGTTTATAATTAATATTAAGAATGTTTATAATTATAAATATTAAGAATATTTTCCCCGGATGGGGTGACACATGGGCCACATGCGTCAACAGATGGGATGATTATGAGGGCAGTTAAAGCCCCTCCCCGCCACCCTCCCCCCTGTCCAGTCGCGATGGTTAGTCTGAATGAGCGCCAGGGTTTAGTGCGTTGGGCCTTAATGGAGGCCCAAGCTCGACTCCTCGAATTCAGTACGATTTCGATTATGGCCATTACACCTACACTAATGGATACCAGAGCCATCAATGCCTCTTCCCTCGTGGTCTTTTCACCGTGCGGGAAGTTTTATATTGGGCACTTGGGCCCAAAGCACAACATCATTCCGTTAGTTTTGCTCCAAGATTTAGCCTGCTCAGCCAGAATTTCAGCCTGCCTGGTGCTCTGCGCAGCCATGCCACGAGAAAGAGGCAAGCCCCGACGAGGGCCAGCCTACTATAGCAAGTTTGGCCGACACAACCGCCCAGGGCCTGCCTCTCGAGCTCTCATGCCAGGCGGGGACCATCCGGGTTCTTCAGGGCAGAATTGGTTTGCACAAGCTCCTACAAAGCCTTGGCCTCCCAATACAAAGGGTCTCCATGGCACACACTACAGCCCGAGACATGCCTCTTGAGCTATCGTACCAGGCGGGGACCATCCGGTTTCCTCTAGGCATAATTGGTTTGCACATGGTCAATCGAAGCCTCGTCCTCCCAGCACTGAGAGTCTCCATGGTGGATGCCCGGTGGAAGAAGAAATTCCACCCAATTGGGAGGAATTTCTGCCTTTCCTACCATCAACCGCCCTGGAGGACCAGCCTGCCACCTGCACCACCATTCCCTTTAAGGAGTCAGTTATGACGGGTTGCATTGTGGAAGAAGTCTTACCTCTGGAGGACCACTCGGGACAAAATTTCGCCGCCACCATCGACGAAGACCCTATCACGGACTCTGCTACTACAAGTGACTCCGCTGCTACCACCATGGATGAAGACCAAACTCAAGATGACCATAGTCACCCAGCTCCAGACTTCTACAGACTCACAGAAGACCACCTGGTCTTAATCTTGGAGATGAGAAGGGACCTGGCAGAGCAGCAGCACCGCCAGAGTTTCTTCAACAAACGTCTGGACACCCTATATGATTCCCTGTCAAGCGAACCTGAGAAGAGTCGTTGCCCGACTTGTTGTCAACCCTTCACCTTCAGATTCCGTCAAGATGGACACCCAGGCTCGCCCCATGTCTAACATTCTCACAGGTTTTTTTCACCGATTTAATGGCTAAGTTTTTGTTTCCTACCTTAGTCTTTAGTTCAAGTTCGATAGGTTCAAGTCCGATAGGTGGTCGAGGCACTCAATCCACCGCATGTTCTGGTTTCCACGCTAGTGGCAAAACATGTGGCAAGTCCCCTTGTCTGTATGTCGACAGTTGTCGCTTTTTCTTAAAGTTTTGGAACTATGAACAGTTGTCATGTCCATGCGTTCTGGTTTCCACTACGGTGGCAGAACAATTGGCATGCTATCATGTACATTCAGACACGCAAGTTTTCTGCTAAGGTAATTTAATATATATTTTTATTTACAAAAAAAAAATATTAAGAATATTTATAATATAATTTGTATAAATAAAATTAATGTTTAATACTTATAAATACTATATTAATTTTAAGTTTATTAAACTTATATATTAGTTATTTAATATAAGTATTACATAATATAAATATACAAGTTATATATTTAATTTTTATTTTTTAAATTTATAAAAAATATATAAAAATTATAATTTTTATTTTTTAAATTTATAAAAAATATATTTATATGGTTTGTACTTATCGTTTCCCAGCCGTATCCTAATCCCCTGGTTTTTCAAAAAACTAGCGGATCGATCCATATCCGTATTCGGGTAACTTAATATTAAACATTGAAGGAATTACACATCTCCCTCGTATGGAGAATTAAAAAGCACCTATGTGCGGAATAAGAATTTTTTCCTTTCAATTACTCTCTATAAAATTGTTTTACTTAAAGGTAAATGTTGATTTAAAGTTATTTTACTTAAGGTGGATGTAAGAATATTTTTTTAATGCCATGTGTCAACTTTCAATATATATATATATATATATATAAAGTCCATTGGATGTAGCTTGGGTGGATGGGAGGAATTATCCTCCCCACCCAGGTTCAATTCCTTGTAAGTGACATGTGATGCACTTAATGAGTCTATAAGATACTCTTGTTGTTGAGTATGTTGCTCCTGTTGTTGAGCAATCAATATCCCATCAACTCCATAATATTAAGTATTCAAGGAATTACGCATCTCCCTCATTGTAGGAAGTAGAAAGCATCTATTCACGAAATCAAAAAAAAATTAAATTAAATTACTCTCTCTTTCTCTCTTTATAGAGTTGATATAGAATTTATTTTACTTAAGATAGATATTGAAATATTTTATTTATGGCCTCTTTGCGTGATCCCTTATCTTGGGTGAGCTTATTGTTGGCCATAGACTAGTTCATCTTGGAATCCCTTAGCATCTTGGCTCTTTTTGCAAGCAGCTTGAAAGCCTTAAGCATTCATTTCTTGCAAGTCAGCGTAGAAGTGAATCTCAAAATTTTGCAACTAGCTCCTCCCTACTCCCCTTTCTTGAAAATCTGCCTTGTTAGGGAACAATCTACCCTTGATCGTTGAGTTTCATGAGTCCTCACAACTCATAAGAATTGAAGTTTTATTTTTAATCTCAAAAAACAAAATGTAATTTTGTTTAACCAGACCCAAACAAATAAGAATATTGCATGGGCCGATGGTACATTGATTTGGGTTAATCTTTCATTCCATCATGATGCAAGTCCAAAAGATAGAGTTGGACATGGTGCACATGCACCAATTACTAGAGAATTGGGGAGGCGCACCATGCAACATGAGCAAGGAGCCCCATACCAAGTCTTCGGCCCCTTTTACTCAATCCAAGCTAAAGTGAAGGTTAGACCTAATATTATTAGAATGATTTGTTCAAACAACAAACAGAAAAATCATTCAAATGCAAAGATGCAGAAAAGATCCTCTAAATTACACAGCAAACCAGCAATTCCATTCTTTTAATAATCGAATTTACTTCTGAAAAAAAAGAAAATTCTTTAACCTGCTTAAACTTTATATTTTTGGAAGGAAAACAATGTTGAATGCCCATTATACAACCAACAATCCTGTGAAAAGATAAGCAAAACATAATATGTGAAAAGTACATACCAGCAGGTTTCCCAGCAATCTCCACATCGAAGTATACCTTGTGTGTTATCTCTTCCGGATTCTCATTCTTGGCCTGATAGAAACCATAAAACCAAAAATTAATAAAAACAAATTCTCTAAAGCTCATACATAGCCCATTTGATAAAATTATGCTCCAAGCCAAACATGGACTACAAACTCGCATGAGTACAAATGGACGTAGAAGAAACAAGCAATACCACACAAAACCAACAAAGCCTAAAACAAGCAACAGACTAAGTCACATGGTTCAGGTTTGAGTTCGGGTTCGACAACGATTAGGTTCGATTCGGGTTCGAATTTTCTAATAAGGTTCGAATGAGGTTCGGCTATATATATTGAACCCTAATGAAACCTCGTCCCAAACCTCAATAAAATTCTCCTTCAAATTCGTCCTAAGGTTCGAATTCGGGCACACATTCGAGTTCGTTCAGGTTCTGCGTTATGTTCGATGAACCTTGAGGTTCGCCGAAGTTCAAACCTCAAACTTTAGGTTCGACGAACCCTGTGACTTAGGCAACAGATTAACAGAAACAAAAAAACAAACTGAAAAGCTCTGCAAAACAAAAAATACATAGGAATGATATCTTTATACCTGGACATAATTGTAACACGAAATCATTGTAGACAAGTACCATTTCAACATAAGTAGAGTCTGGCATACTTTCATACTTATATGATTTACAAATTTTATCAGTCGTGTCCAAGTAAAGTGATTGAAAAACAAAATATTTCATAAGTTTGGGTTGTTAAAAAGTATACATATACCTATATAGGTAAAGGAGGATAATCTGATGAACCTATGCATCAATGATCAGAGAATTGTAAATTGAAAATTTGGAGCTATGGTGACAGCAAATGGATCCAGCAAAAGATGATTTTTTTCTCCATTTAATGTACAGTTTTTATAATTGTGGTTAGAATGTCATACAAACGAATTCACAGCAGCAATGGCAACATCCTTTCATACAATTTGTGGCGTGAATAGTGTTTGCATGTGGTAGACTGTAGAGCCTATCACATTTGTCAGAGCAGTTAGAAGTTTATCTAAGTTTGACAAAACAACATAGGTAGTGCATCGAGCATATTTTCTTTGAACAAATGGCAAGTAATTACAGTCGATGCCAGCACATGCACTCTTAGTTTTAATTTTGAAGGGTGCAATGCTCCAGTTCTATGCCATGAGTAATTTATGTGGAAGGTGCACCTCTAAAACATCACAATTTGCTTCAAGTTTTTGGTGTCAAGTGCAGTGCTATGGCACACGTGTCTAGTATTGTTTAGGGGGTGGAAGGAAAAAGTAAATGTGATCTCTCCAATGATAAAATCGGGTCCTATCAAATGGGCTATCTATTTGGGCCTTAAAAAATACAATTAAGTTTATATTATTTTTTATGAAGTAATAATCTCTTGAAGAAGACCTCAAAGAAATGGACTATTAAGTGGAAAAACAGACCTTTACGTGGAGGAAATTGTAAGGAAAACATGGCATAAGGCAAGAACAACTAATTGGCTTAAATGAAGCCCTTCTCTGGGATACTGAAGTGTGGGTAAATGAACCAAGAAATTAAATAAGGAAATCAGAATAGCTGTGTTTACAAGATATTCCTCGAAATGATGTACCAAGCGAAAAAATCACTTAGAAGCCCCAGTGGAAAGAATGTGGTTCAATAAAAGATAGGGCTCATACTGGAGGTCATTCCCAACCCAGTGGAATTCTCCAAGACGGTGTTACTTTTGTCCTTGTCTATTGGGTGCACCACATTAGCAGTCTACAAACAGTAAAATCCCATTAATCTAACATCTGCAGTCAGGAAAGTGGAGGTTCAGCATTATCTATATGGGAGGAAATCAAACATTACCCATGTGTCAACGAGGAAACTTGTCTCGTTCTTAATGAGGTCAATTACCATACTGGAGCTCAATTCCCAAATAACCAGTGGAATGCTCCAAGATAGAGCTCATACTGGAGGTCAATTCCCACACAACTAGTGGAATTCTCCAAGACAGTGTTACTTTTCTATGTGTTTGTTCAGTGCACCACATTAGCCCTCTACAAACAGTAAAAGCTCACTAGTCTAACATCTGCATGTCAGGAGAGTGGAGGTTCAATAATACCTATATGGTAAGAAATAACCCATTACTCATATGATAAGGAGGGAACTTCTCTCGCTGTTATGAACTCCTTATGAGACGTCATTGGAAGGAGTTGTTTATCGGATCAATGCCTTTAGTACTTTGATCCCAATGATCAAGGAGGTCTGCTGACCATGTGGGACTCCCTTATTTTCAAGAATCCAAACATTTTAGACAACTACTAATTAAAAACAAGACTTCTCTTCGCAGTGATTGCAATTTTTCAACTTTCAAATAAGATCAGTATATGTGTGCTCTGGTGAGGTCAACGAAGCCGTCTACCAGGGTTCCATTCTCGTTGTGGTCTGCCCCAACCGAATGGCATGTTGAAAAAGGACGAGACCAGGTACAAGTCCCAGGCAATTTCACCTACACTTAAAGCAAAAGGAAGTCCATGTTATGCCATTTTCCCCGACCTCGGGGCACGTTTCTCAAAGCAAGTTACAAAAAAAGCACTGAGATCTGCAGAGATCCAGATCGCAAACAAAAAACATGCAACCAGTGCAAAACCCCTAAAAAAAACACGGCAAGGAAGAATAGATCGTCTAACAGAACACACACATTATGAATTTTGAGTGCAATAAACCCCGGTGCCGATCTGATATTAGATTTATCCAAAGAAAAAAACCAACTTTGAAGAATAACTATTTGAGTTTTGCATGAAATGGCAAGAAATATCAATAACCTGGGTAAATGCGATGGCACCCAAGAAGACCAAGCTCCAAAACAGCAGTATGGTACTTTGCCTCGCCATATTTCTTGCAAACGGTCCTTCGAA
The DNA here is from genome assembly GCA_009831015.1 of Picea engelmannii. Classification (NCBI taxonomy): domain Eukaryota; kingdom Viridiplantae; phylum Streptophyta; class Pinopsida; order Pinales; family Pinaceae; genus Picea; species Picea engelmannii. The sequence goes on along the minus strand of ML817066.1, from coordinate 92,178 downwards.
ACTCGTTCAATTCCAAGATCACAACACAAATGCAATGGGTTTGAAGGTATGTATATATATACACATGACTAGTGCATCGTGTGATTGACTGAATAAAAGTGTTCAACTAAATAATAAAATATATATATAACGCCCTCAATAAAAAGTGTAAAATATATATATAACGCCCTCAATAAAAAGTGTATTTAAAAAAACCAACCCACTCGATAGAAATAAAACTCGGTTGCTTTTTTAAGGGTTCCGTGGATAACAAGAATTGTGGTGATTTAATTGGTTTCCCACCTTTGATTGTCGTTAGAGTAGGTAAGGTGAGCACATCACAAATGGTAAGCCAAATAAAGATGGAAGTTGTGCGTCATCTCATGGGATGTTATGGATGTGTTTTGGTGTGGGAGGGATGCAAACTACCAAAGGACAAGGGTTGTTGAGGTTTTATAATGTCAAGGCAAGCGATGGGACTCGGAGGGACTCGAAGGAGGAATGATGAGTCGTTAACAAACTTTCAATAAATAAATCCTTATAGTTACATATGTGGGTGCTAGTTCCCCATCTTCATTCACTCTCATATATGAGGGTGGGGTGGGGTGAGGGATAATAGAGAAAACTTATTGCACGGTTCTTTTATCTTGTGTACGGATTTGTCTCTTGCATTTGCATTAATCCATCTACCTAGAGAATGATGGAAACAAATGGTCTCTAGCTTGAAATAGATATGACAACCTTGTGTTATTTTATTGGAGGAACTGTCAAATATGAGGAAGTTGGCTTTCCTAGTTGGATTTGGAAGGAAATTTTCTAGTCCCTCTAATTAGAGACTTATGTGTTTCATGGTTGTAGCCTACTACTAGGTGAGGCTTGGTTATCCGATGAAGTTCACTACAGTGAATGTTCACTGGTGGAAGGTCCATTTCTATCTAGTGAGTGGGTTTAGAGTAGTTTGTTGTTGGTTGTTGCTAATTGTAGGCTATCTTCAATGTCTTTGGAGAGCATGCTCAAGAGTTGGCATTTTAGTTCCTAGTAGAGAGCAAGATTTAATAATAATAGAGCAACTCTTTCGAAGGGAATCGAATATATGAAATAGAGGGCAAGAAGGAGGAAGCAATGGAAGTTGAGGGTGCTAGAAGGAGGAAAGGGGTAGGGCGAGGCAAACCCTGGGCTATAGGAATCCAAGAGAACAAAAGCAAAAGTATAAGAGAATCGGAGCTCAAACGAAGGTTATGGCAACAATGGAGAGACGCCACAAGAGATTTGCAGCTCCAGTTAAGGGGGGAGTGGAAAGAATTGAGAAACTAGGCTGCAAGAAGAGGGGAAACACCTCCATGGAGAAGGTAGATGCAAAACTTTTGAATTGGATTCAAAATATGGTATTTTCCATAAGCCAAGACACCAATTTTTTTAAGTTGGTGGAGCTTTATTGGCACAACAAGTCTTTCGTTACTCAAGTTATTGGAGAGAAAGGGACCCGGTACTAGGAAATTCTGGATAAATTGAACTTCGTGGACAAAAAATATGAAGCATTGGTGAAACCTATATAGGGAATCAAAGTTGTGGTTGAGGACCCGTATGAGGAAGGGTAGACACCATAAGTAGATGATTAGGCAACCAAAGCCAATCCACCATTCTACATTTATGTGGACTCGGCCTCGAAGGATGAGAATTAGAAGCAATAATGCCAAGTCATTGTGTTATGTTTGTTCTTTTTAAATATCTTAAAATAGTTATATCACATGTTAATCAACATAGTAAAGACTAGTTCAATAGTTATGTGGTTGTCTCTTATTTTTTCTTAAATTTTGTTATATTCCCTCCAAGGAAAAGAGGTTATAGTGAGAACAACTATATCCATAGTCATATTAATCAAAGGCTAGACTCCCTAGAGTTCTAACCTCAAACAGGATATATGTACTATTTTGTGTATAATATCAATAGATGAGTAGCTAATTTGCTAAAAAAAAGATGGAAATTGTGTGAGCAATGAGGCCAAGAAGAACAACGAAGTGGCGAGCCCATCTCTAAAAGATTGGGTTGCATTAGATTCTAAAAACAATAAAAAAGGATCTCATATGAAGATCCTGGAGTGAGGGAAGGGGAGATTTGGAATGCACCCAAAACATGGTGGATAGTTTCCTTGCAAGTAATAGATGCTTTGGTATTGAAAATCCGTTTTTTTCAAGTATCTCTTTGTTAGCATTTTCCTCATGAGGAGAATAACTTCAAAAAGTCGCGAAATTATAAAAGAAAAAGAAAAACCAACAATGACAACAAAAATAGCAATAACCAACAACCAACAACTACCAATAAATATATCTACCTCAATAGATAACAAAAAGTTAAAAACATCATAATAATCTATTTAAGATAAAATATAAAAAAAACCTCCAATAATGTAAGTAGCAAATACAAAAAGATACTTTAAATACACAAAGGATACACAAAGGGGAAGGAATGCTTTAAATAAAAGGATGGGAAATTGTGACGAAGGATCAAATCTCGTCCCTCTCCAATATAAAGTATGTACAAAGAACCATTCTCATAAGTCTTGGTATTCTTCATCTAGGAATGAGTTCTTAATTGAAAATCAACTAGATAATTTCCTTGACAAGGAATGGTTAGTGCCATCGTCAAAGGAGGATCCTCAAAAGTTGGGGAGGAAGCAAGACAAGATAATTAGAGAAGAAGAATACATTAAAAATAAATCTTTATAATTCAAGTGGATATCTATCATGTTTTTGCGATGAGACTTGATTTAGAAATAAAATCTAAGTAAGAAATGAAAATCTTTTCATGGAATTGTAAAATTAGTAGATTAAAGTTATATAATTAGACAACTAATTAGAAATCAAATATCAGTGCTTGTTGTATTACAATATAGAAAACTTTCCCACGTTTCTCATAGTCAAGGACTCGCGCTATAGAAACTTTAACATAAAAAGTGAAGCCTTAAGGGATTAACATCCACATGGGACTCAACATATTGTAATATTTTGTAAATGTTTTTTAAAAGACCAATCACTAGATGTTTTCTTTTACTTCCTAAAATTCAAAGCCACATAAAATTTCACATTTATAATACACTATTGGTGAAAAAACAAAGATGCTATAATAAGCATGCTCCAAACTATAGGTGAAAAAACAAAGATTTTGTTTCTCTATTTAATAAAGTCATAACAAAAATCTAGCAAGGGACCTAAATTTCACTTTGAAAAAAAACAAGAGAGAGGATGATAGATAATAACAGAGACTTAGAGGGAAACCATTGAGGACATTATCTCCAAACAAGACCTAATGGATGTGAAGCCCAAAAAGAGTGGGACCTTAATTTCATCTTGGATTAAAAGGAAAAGAGAGGGAGGTGGATTAAAAGGAAACGAAAGGGAGGTAGATAGTAACAGAAGCTCGGAGGGAAATTATTGAAGACATTATCTCCAAATGGGACCCAATGGATGTGAAGCTCGAAAGGAGTAACTTCACTTACACAAATAGAAGATTTGGTTTGGGCTTCATTAACCTACACTTATGGATATTCTTCATTCAAAACTCTTTTAAGAAAAAAAATCCCTACATCTCATCAAATAACATGCCCTATTCAATCTCTAATAGCATGTTTATATCTCTAGACATCAACCTGTAGGATTTCAGGCCTATTCCCTTCAAATTTAACCCTTCTTGGTTTGAGCTAGATGATTTAGCAATTAGTTTGTAGCAACATTCTACTAACCTTTATGACTCTATGGTATAGGGGAATTCTCAATGGGCCCCTTATTTCTATTTTCTGCATGGGTCGAATCTAAACAATTTGCAAATTCATTAAACTATGCAACAAACTAAGTTTGTGAGAAAGAAATTAAACATTAATACAATAAATAAGAAGGGTTCAAGAAACTAGTCTGTTGATTCTCATTTAAATTCATGAATATATGCAAGCAGTCCATCTATGTGTCTTAGTGCTTCTCTCTACATCGACTCATCACTTAGTGTACAATCTCCTTTGCAACATCAGCCACTACCTATTGTTCATCACTAATCTTCTTCCCCCAGTTCTTTTACTCTTCCTCGATCTCCTCTCAACCCCTCTCATCCTCCAAAACCTACAACTTCTACCACCATCACAATGCTCCTAGCCACCCACTTCTAGCTGATTAACTTTTCAATGGCCAACCCAATCTCCTTCTCGAGCATACTATTTATAACATGTTTTTTAATCAACATAAAATTATCCTTTAGTAATGATTTCATTCTTGACACTTTCATAATTGTCTCTTCATATTCATTGTGTGCCACTTCATCAATTATATTGTCACTCTCTATGCCTTGGGAATCACATCACATCCTCATCCTTTCATGCACCATCGTTTCCTTGGTGTTTATATATGTTCATGTTTGTTGCTTTATGTCATGTCCTTTCTCTTCTTGTGTGCTTCATCTCATGCATATGTTGTATCATCTTTGACATATTTCTCCATGAACTGCACCTAAAGTTCTTTGTGCCTTCTGCATTCATATTGCATATTAGTTTCCTCTATTTGTTCTTCCACCTCTTCATGCACATGTGAATTTTCGTTCTTTTGCACCATTTTGCACAACTATTTATTATTATTTATTTCTCCAAGGAAAACCTCACAAAATTCCCCTTATTCCTTAGAATATCCAGATGGAGAGTGGCTCAATTGCTAGCCACAATAGCAACTAGTGACCCAAGGGACTCGACTAGATTTGAACATGTGACCTATCGCCTCCCCATTGGCAACATTCCTTATGTAGATGGTTGAACCGATTGAGTTAACACTTGGGGATCTACTATTTATTTTATTTATGCAGTTATTTCTAACCATGCACATGATGCCCCTACATTAAAAACCCCGTGCAAATAAAAAACTACATGTCCCCATGTGATTCATATGCATTGTTCTTCGTATATCTTCATATTTCCTTTGCAAACCTTCTAATACTCATCTTCAAACATCAAAGCACTCTCCTCAATAACTTTGTCTTTCCACTTTACTAACTCAATAGCTTTGTCTTTCCACTTTACCAACTACTCCTTATACACTTTGTTGTGCATCTCCAAAACCTTTTCATCCAACACATCTTCAATTTTATGTTCAATCTCATTCAACATATGCATACAAGAATCCACGTTGGCATCTTCTACAACATAATCTTGCGTTGTTTCATATGAATACAATTTTGACACGTAGCAAATATGCAAGATGTCATATTCTTTATTCTTTATGTATCTCAACATCGTATGCATTCTAGATTATCTTTTTCTTTATTTCACATGGACCAATCTTCCACACTTTCAATTTACTATATGCACTTTTCGGATAATTTTATTTCCTTAGATGCACCATCACTTCATCACCAACTTCAAAATACTTCAACCTTTTATGCACATATATGTCCTCTTTATAATTTGCACTTCTAAACTTCAAATTGTCATGTACCTGTGCATACAATTCCTTCATTTGTTATGTGAAAGATTCAACCTCATTACTTATCCTCATCTCTACTAGCAAATCAACTAACTCTACAACACCCCTCAAATTATGTACATATACAATCTAAAATGGTGATTTCCCAATCAACATGTTCATCTTCGAACTATTATATACAAACTACGCCTACATCAAAACTAAATCCCATTGTTTTTCCTTATCTCCAACCAAAAACCTTGAAATAATCACCAAAGTTTAGTTCACAACTTGGTAGTCTATTTTCCAGTGCCAAGTTAAACTATATTGTAATTTTACCCCAATTTTCTTCTGCAAAGTCCTCAAAATGGCTTAGAAGCCTCATGTCTCTATTTGATGTAATGGTCTTCAACAATCCATGCAAAAATGTACCACTTCATTGAAGAAAAACTCCATGTAATGAGTCACATCACCAGTTTTTCTATAAGGAACGAAGCATGTCATCTTCAAAAACATGTCAGCCACAACAAACAAAGCATCAAACCGTCACTATGTCCTAGGTGGACCTAGTGCAAAATCCATGGATAAATCCTTCGAAGACATCTTAAAGATTAGAAATGACATGTACACTAGTATATTATTCTTAGCCATTTAATTTATTGCATTTGTCTTTGATAGGTTCATAAGCTGAGTGAACAACTCTGATCGAGTTTCTAGTATTGTCACTAAACACATTGACTTTAAATGCAACAAGAAATTAAAAAAAAAAACTATTATCGTGTCGATCGTTAAAGCAATTTTCACACTTCAACTATTAATTAGATACACGAAACAATGTAATATGCAATTAAAAATGAATAAAATAAATAAATGTATATTCATCTAAAAATACATCTTGATGTGCCTTTATTATATCTATCCTTGAATAAATGCACCAAATTCACATACAAAAAATGTACATAAATATTTAAAAACAAAAATTATCATAAAATAAATGCATTTATCACGAGGATCACATAAAATATGGCAAGGCTAATAGGAAAATACCATATGAACTTAATACTTCTAAACTTGGTTAGAGATTCCAATCCATGACCTATAACATATCATGATGACTAAATGGGCTTTTATCATGACTCCTCACATGCCCATTTAGGAAAAATCAACACCACTTCAAAATAATAGTATTGGAAGCATGTATATTTTAAAAAAAGTTTGTGTTTTAAATCTTATCATTGGATCTAAAACCCTTGAAGTAAAAAACGAACTTATACAATTGAAAAAAAAAAAAATTGCATTCTAAATCTTATCATCAAATCTAAAACCCTTATGAACAAAGACGAACTTACACCCCAATTTTATCCAAAGTAATAAATGCATACGAGCATATAAATTACAATGAGAACACGAGGTGAAGGAAATGTTAACTAGGCGCAAATTGGAATGGTGAGCCCTATTGAAGTGGATGGTAAGCATCTCGTAGCTTTTACTTTGAGTTTTATTTGAATTATATAAAATAACAAGATGCACTTGGGGTAATATTTATAGGAGTACCATGGTAGCAATAAACTATTGGGAGGGAAAGTAGGGTGAGTTTTGAGTTGTTTTTCTTTCAAATATTGTCACCCTTCTGTTTTATGTGTTATTTTTGTGTTTTTTTGAGTTTTTGGTAGGGTACTTGGTCTCCTTGCAAGTGATGAGTACATGGAAGTTCTTTCGAAAGGGAATTCACTCAATTCTTTGAAAAAGTCATTCACTCATTTGGGTATGTTAGGGAGCCAAGAGAGGTCTAGTGTATGAAGCCTTAGATGCCTTAAGCTGAAACATAGCCTATAAGAGTAGGAAGCTACAATGAATCGTATAAATGATGGGGCATACAAGTTGTTTGTTGTACCTTTTATGGAGTTAATATGCTACTAAAGATTAATATATGGGGGGGAGGTGGGGGGAGTGGATTTCGTGTTAGTCGGCAAAGGTATGGCATAATTATGAGCCATGGACTAGAGAATGGAGTTTTCGTTGCTACTAACCCTACCAAGACTTCTAACAAGGGGATATTGAATTACGATTCTTCTTGCATGGGGATACTAGGTATACTGGACTTCTCAAGGGGTTGTTTAGTAGAGAAGGGTAGTGTATGTGTATGGTTGTGCTAGAAGGAAGAGGTGCATGCAATGTTTAAGAGTGGATTAGGTACCTAGAGTGCATACATGTGAGTGGGGAAACCCAATTATGTTGTAGCAAGGGTTATGGTTGTGTTTGAGAATTGTAGCTAGAAAATTCACCACTAAACATATAAGTAACATGGTTATTATTGTTTACATGTTGTGAGATATCATTTGTGGTTGTTGACATGTTGAGGAATATATGTGTTTGTATTGGGAAAATGCATGCTTGGAATGACTTTGTCACATGATATGTTATGGACTATCTAGAAGATATCTATATGTAGTTCAAAGCCTATTACAACCATCATCTCATGTTACAGAGGGCATAATTATACCTATGTTATGTAAACCAACCTTCAACTATGTCAAAGGTGTAGAAATGGCTTGGTGGGTATCAAGAATATGCATGAGCCAATGATGAATTGTAATGACAAATGTGGGTAGAAGTGATAGTGCTAAAATGAGGAGGAAATTGTAATTACTTGAATAGGAATGATTTATAAGCATGTTGTTATGTTCTTCCATATAGCGAGCTACTATTATTAGAGTTATGTGTTGGAAATGACTAATTGTGTACAATGGACAAGAATCATTTTGTAAATCATTCATGTAAGTATTGGTTAGATCAATTTTGGTAATGGTTATACATGGATGTTCTTTTCACTACAAATGTTGATTTGATATATGTATGTATGTGTAATAATCATCCATGGAACTGTTTAGGTTAAATAGACTCATAACTCAAATTGCCTAAATTTGAGAATGAAGGAGAAATTTTGGTTGAGGTAGCTTGATGACCAAGGGAGGTGGTATGGGTACATTATGCTTTAGTTTTACGATGTGAGTGGAAGTTGGATATGAGAGCCACTAAATGGGCCTTGAGGGTTGGTTCATTAAAGATATTGTGGGAACCCGTACCCATGAAAGAAAGATCTCTATATAAGCAACATCTTATGGGTTGGGGATAAATTCAATCACTAATGTTATACCAATGGTTCTTTTACCTCCGAGGATGTTGAAATTATAGGAGATGACTGGAGTTATACTTGTTGGAGTTGTGATTGTGGACTTCCAATGCCTAGAGGTGAGTGTTGTGCCAGCCTTCCAAGATGCCTGGGGATTAGTGTATATTTCAAATGCATGGAATCAATGTACTATTTGAGATGGAGCCCGAGGGCTAGAGAGCCTCGTTATCACGGGATTTGTACTTATGCAAATCCCTCCACAAGATTTCAATCTTGTGTAACAATTGAAAGTTTCTACCATTGTCACCTTAGTAGACACTTCCCTCGTTTTAGTGATGGAAGAAAGTCCAACACAAGGAAGGCTTCCCTAGTGGCCTCAAGAGATCAAATATCGAGAATATTCGAGCCTATAGCCCCTTATCTTGGTCACCTAAGTGTTAGGTCTAGGTCTAGGAGAGGTGAGAAAGGTAACAAGGTAATTGGTTCACCTATATGAGACAATAAACAATTTGAAGCAAAATATAGACAATTACCAAGTCATAGAAGTCATTAATATCCTCTCAAACACAAGATAATTAATAAATTCAATGGCTATTGAAAAATTACAACAACAAAGTAATATATAACAACAATAGATGTTTTGCAACAACAACAAGAAAAAGTACTCAAAAGTATGACAACTGAGCTATAAATTTAAGCCTTCAACATGTACAATGATATCCAATTGCTAGACTATGATTCTAAGTATCTTTAGCCACTATTTCAAGTATGTATGCAACAATTATAGTAAACCCTAGTGGTTGTAGCAAAATTTTGTAAGAACAACAATAAATATCATTAGTTTGTTAAAATTAGAGTTAGTAGGGTTAGTTAAATCACTTTGAGAGAGAGAATGTTAATTCCAAAGGTACTTTTCACGACAAGGAGGGTTTTAGACTAGTGTCATTGTATTTTATAGGGAAAATGCAGTCAAACATGAAATACTTAGATGATCAAGGAGAATGAGGTTCAAACCCTAGGGTGCAAAGCCTCTTAGGCCTTAAGAGTCAAACCTTCAAAAAAATGGTTTCTAGGGTGCAAAGCCTCTTGGGCCCTAGATGTCATTTTCCCTCTTCTAAATGACCTAGGACAAGGATCAAATGACTATGATCAAAGCCTTAAGGTGAAAATCCTCTTGGGCCTTAAGCCTTTGAATCTTAGCAAGAGACTAAGTCTCTTTATGCCTTCACCAATCTAGGACAAACAAAGTATTGAAAGAGAGAAAGACTTATGTCTCTTTCCCATCGTTTTGCTAGGACACAATAACATGCAATAAGATAACAATTAATAATTACACCATGAACAAACTTATCAACTTAAAGAAAATTGCCCACTTACACAAGTCATTATGCTAAGAGAAACCCTAGTTGCAACAAAGATCATCCAAGAAGAGTGAAAAACATCCACAACAACCCTCCTCCAAGAGTAGCGCACTAGATCCAAGACCCAAAGAGAAAGATATTGAGCTTTTTAGAACTCCACCTCACTTATGCGAGGGGAGAAGTGATGATCAAAAAATGAAATGAGCATTCCCCCTATTTATATGAGGTAAACTACTATTTTTATCCACAAAATGTTATAATTTTAAGTTACAAGTGGAGTCGACCCCTCCAAATAGCCTCTACAACAATAATAAATGCAAATATAAATCATAAAACCACACGTGTGGCAACGTCAAGCCTCCTGGAGGTGAAGGAGGGCTTCTCTTGGCTCCCTAACATACTCAAATGGGCGAATGACTTTTTCAAAGAATTGAGTGAATTCCCTTCCGAAAGAGATTCCACGTACTCATCACTTGCAAGGAGACCAAGTGCCCTACCAAAAACTCAGAAAAACACAAAAATAACACATAAAACAAAAGGGTGACAATATTTGGAAGAAAGACAACTCAAAACTCACCCTACTTTCCCTCCCAATAGTTTATTGCTACCATGGTACTCCTATAAATATTACCCCAAGTGCATCTTGTTATTTTATATAATTCAAATAAAAATCAAAGTAAAAGCTACCACATGCTTACCATCCACTTCAATAGGGCTCACCAAAGAGAAAGCAAGGTTGGAGAATTGCCTTGCCACCACAAGTCACCATGTGGTGTTCATGTGATAGGAAAACCCCAACAACTCCATTAAAACCTAGCATGGTGTCATCATCAAAAGGGCCCAACGTCCAACGTGTGAAGCATGGTGTGCATGGTGTTGGAATATTGAGAGGGGGGGTGAATCAGTATGAGGACTTTTGATACTTTTAACCACAATATATATGTGTGTGTGTGTGTGTGTGTGTGTGCGCGCACGCGCGCGCGCGTTAACTTTATCAACAATATATCATCAATGTATCATGAGCATATAAACATAAACAAAATCACATCAAATACACAATACACCATAATTTACGTGGAAACCCAAATGGCAGAAAACCATGTAATGCTTTCTTATACATCAAAGAATACATTCATTGGAAGCACCAACTTCCCAATTCTCTAACTGCAACTGGAAGGAGATTATGACCCCCCATTTACAGGATCCAACCTGAAGGAAGCTCCAACTCCCTGTGTCCTCCTGCACCAACCGGAAGGAGGCTACAACCCCCTTTCCTTGCCCCATCCTCCGCCCTAAAATATAAGTGTAGACCAATTGTCACTACTATTGGGTATGTGTTATATTTTTTTCATAACTAGTTCTAGTGTCTGCTACGTTGCGTCAGGCGTGCAAGGGGGTTTGATGGGGGGCACTAGCCCCCCCTTCGGGGGTTGCAAGGGGTCGATAGCCTCTCTACGCGGGGGTTCACATATGGTTTTCTATTTCTGGTTAAGGAATTATGGTTGTTGACTAATCCAGGTCACTGGGTTAGGGTTTTCGATGTCGTTGGCTCCTATATGTATCTTGTATTGTAAGAAATGTATCACTATGAATGAATATAGAATATATTGGTTTTATCGTTTTGGGTTTTCAGGGGAAAAATCTCTACGTAATGTGTGTATTTTCCATTGTATCTTTTCTATTCTTTTATTGAAAATTTGTTTGCAGTAAAATATTGTACAAGGTCAAAATCTACATTTGGTATCAAAGATTTGTTGGCTTCAAGGGGACGCCTTTGTGGTCAAGGGTTTGGATCAAGACTGTGATAAGCCTTGTTACAATGGGAGATTTGTGGTATTGATTTTTCAGGTGAAAAGAAATGGCAAGCGATTTGAAAATGGAGATCGAGAAGTTTAATGGGCAAAGTTTTGAGTTTTGGAAGCTCAAGATGGAAGATCCATTGGTGGACAGAGATTAGTGGATCGCGATGGATCCAGGTATTGCACCTATAGGAACTTCAACAGATGACTGGAAAAAGTTGGATCGGAAGGCGAAGAGCACAATTTAGTTGTGTCTCTCAGATTCAATATTATTGAATGTGTCAGAGGAAGCTACAACCAAAGATTTATGGGATAAGTTGGGGAAGTTGTATCAGTCTAAGTCCCTAGTAAATAAACTATTCTTGAGAAAGAAGTTGTATAACTTAAGGATGAGAGATGGAGACTCGGTGGCAGAGCATTTGAACGCCTTCAATACTATGGTAAGTCAATTAGTATCTGTTGAGATTAAAATTTCAGATGAAGATAAGTGTATCAGTTTAATGTGCTCTTTACCAAACTCGTGAGATAATCTGGTTGTGGCCATAGGTAGTAATACAATTGCCTTGAAGTTTGATGAAGTGGTCTCATCCTCGTTGTCGAAGGAGATGAGACAGAAGAACATGGAAGGACAGAGCACAAATGCATTATTTGCAAGATGACACTCCTAGGAAAGAAATAGATCTAAGTCCTCAAGTGGGAGATCTAAGTCTGAGGGAAGTTTGTAAAGGTATGTTGGAGATGTGGAAAAGAAGGGCACTACAAGAAGCAGTTTAGATCCAAAGTTGAGAAAAAGAAGGGATCCGAAGAATCTCCTTCTACAGAATAAAATACCTCCAAGGAAGAAGGAGGGGATGTGTACTTGGCTTCTTCAAGCACCCATGCAGATCATGAGGCATGGTTGGTTGACTCAGGTGCATCCTTTCATATGACTCCCCATAGGTAGTGGTTCTGTGAATATGAAAGGTATGATGGAGGTAATGTTTTCCTAGGTGATGACTCGACAACCAGAATCATAGGTCAAGGAAAAGTCAAGTTCAGGCTCATAGATGAAAGGATTAGAACACTACCTGGTGTTTTTCATATCCCAGGATTGGCCAGAAATTTGATTCTTGTAAGCAAAATGGACGATGCAAGGGTAAAAACAATATTTGAAAAGGAAACCTGCAGGATGGTTTGAGGAGCAATGGTGTTGTTGAAGGGAGTTTGGTTTGGAACTCTATATAAGCTGCAAGGAAGCACTATTAGTGACGGGTGTAATAGTTCCATTATTCCTAATATTGGAGTTGAAAAAGAAAGAACTCCTATAGTCTTTGGAGAAAAGGTTGTGATGTGGAATCAAATATTAGGGCATACCAGAGAGAAGGGTCTTTAGGAGATCTACAAGCGGGTATGTGTTTAACCTGTTTGGAGGAGCAATCAGTTGGATGAGAAAAAGACAGGCTGTAGTGGCACTTTCAACTATAGAAGTTGAATACATGGCAGCCACTCATGCAAGTAAGGAAGCAATATGGTTACAAAGATTATATTTAGGTATTGGGTTGGTACAACAAGTTGTAAGGATAGATTGTGACAGTTAGAGTGCAATTTTCTGGGGAAGAACCTGACTTATCATTCAAAGACAAAGCATATTGATATTCAATATCACTTTGTGAGAGACATGGTTGAAGAAAACAAAGTGTTGTTGATGAAGGGGGACACTTTGAAGAATGTTGTCGATTCATTAACAAAATCTATGAGCAATGAGAAGTTATCTTGGTGTAGAGGATCCATGGGAACTGTTGCCTTGGATTGTTGACTATGTAACCCTGTAACCCCATTGTATGCAAAGAAAACAACAAGTGGGAGAATGTTGGGTATATGTTATATTCTTTGCACGACTAGCTCTAGTGTCTGCTACATTACATCGAGCGTGCAGGGGGGTTTGAGGGGGGGGTCGCTGGGAAGGGGGGCGATATCCCCCCCCCTGTGTGGGGGTTCGTCGATGGTTTTCTATTTCCGATTAAGGAAATAGGGTTGTTGATATATAGGACAAGTAATAAATAATTGAATAAGATATGATGAATGATTACAAATGAGAGTGAGGGTCGTATATATACCCACGTAGAGGTGCCCTTTACATAATTCATATTCCATCTTAATTATGAGTTATTGTTAAT
>ML817066.1:24761-78282 GCA_009831015.1 Picea engelmannii | reverse complement strand
ATGGCTGGCGTTGTATTCACATGGTTCTTGGTTCTTGATATTGTTAGGGTGGATGATACGAGACGATACAAAATTCTAAGTGTTGAGTACAATTGTCGAAACCTAAGAGGATCTGACCATCCCAATTTGATTCTTTATGAAATATGGCGCTTATATGATTCCTATTATGAATTGTTATTATGAAACTTGATGATGTTGGTATCGTTATTCTTTGGATGATAAGTCAACTATTTTTGTTTTGAGTGAAGTTGATAGGTTGACTTGTTCATGTATTTGCTTTCATGATTAGGGTTTCGATAAGGCATCTTCGTAGCGTGGCTTCCCTTTATCGTACCTATAGCGTTCTCATGATTTACTTTTGGTGTTTCATACATTGGTTTGGTAGCTACATTTTTATTAGCAAGTACACATGTAACTTCCATCATTTGTACTCCAACATCTGAGTAAGTATTTACTTCAACTAGGTTGGATTCTTCTCGAGTCTTGATATTAAATTGCTCTATATTTGTTCCTCTCTCTGCAACTTGGATTTTTACAACAAACGATTCTTTTATTTCAATGGAATTAGTCATTGTTTCTTTATCAATTAGTGATTTATTTTTAACTTTTAATTTCTTAATCTATGTGGTCAAGTATTGATTATGAGTATTAAGGCGAGAAATGTTGATTAATTGGGTTGGTTGTCATTGATGTCAACCCTTGAAGCAAGTCCGGTAGAAAATTTTGGTGGCCCCAACAACATGGTTAAGGGACTCAAGAGTGTTTGAGTTATAAAGGTATGAATACCAATGTATTTGTAGGTAAGGGTATTCTAGATGGTTAGTACATGTCATGCCATTTTCGATGATATGTGGAACGTCACATAACTCCTCACGGTTAGAGAGTTATGGCCTTGTGAAGTTGGAGAACCCTCATGAGTTATCTAGAAATCCCTAGAAGGTCAAAGAAGTCAAATTATTCTAGAAACTCCTAGAAGAAGTTGACTAGTGTAAGTGGGTGAAACTAGGAGTTAATCACATGTTCAGTTTTTGCAATAAGAAAATAATTAAAAATAAATTAGTTTCAACTAGAAGTGGAGAGTTTACTATTTGTGGATAAAGTGGTTATATTTGGACAAGTGGTTAGAAGTGGGTTAGCCCTAAAAGAAGGAAGTTGGGTTAAGTTGGTTAGAAGGTAACCCCAAGAGGAATCTAATTGGAGAGTATAAATAAGAAAACAAGGGTCTCCTATTAGGACCTATTAAGCACATTGAATATATATTATTGTGTAAGGTTTATTGCAAACACTCATTGATACATATGAAGTTATGCAAGTCTGAGGTAGCACGAAGGGTTGACAACAAAAGTTTCGGAGTTGCAAAAATATTGAAAAACTCTAGTTTTTTTAGGTGTACGCGGACTGCAGTGGAAGAGGTCGCGTACATACATGGGCTGATAGTAAAGAAGGACGCATATAGTTGGAAAAGCCATGAAATCTTGAGTTGTTGAGAGTGCCAGGTTTTCAGAGTCTGATAACAAGCTCCCAGGAAGGTCTACAATGATCAGGTACAACATATCTATCTACAGGTTCAAAATGTATGTCTTATTCATATGAGTAGTTGGATATTATTGTCTACATGAGATATGGTTATGGGGGTTTGAGGATTTTCCCTAGATAAGCTATTGATTTTATGACACTTATTGTATAAGTCAGATCTATATAAATGCAATGTTGGTATATCTGATATTTATCAATGGTACATCTTGTTAGTGTGGAGACACATCTTGTATTTCTTGGCACATGGTTGAGGGTTTTTGTGGTACATGGTTGAGGGATTTTGGTTGTGAATTTGTTTGTGAAGTTTGAGACTGCATATCAATTAGGATTTGATGTCTAGTCCATGTGAGGGTTATTACACTTGATCATTATTGTATACACATGTATGGCACATGAATAGAGAGACCTAGATGCACTTGGTTAAGGGATATGTATGATGATGTATGCATAGGGAACAAATACAGATTGGACACAGTGATAGGTTACAGGTTGACGTGACAGAGGCAACAAAGTGTCTAAGTTTTAGAAAAGGTGAAAACCCTAGCTTTCTGAAGGTGTACGCAAGTTGTAGTATAGACAAGTCGCGTACATACGCAGGTTGCAGTATAGACAAGGCATGTACATATGCGAGCTACAACATATATAGGTCGTGTACATGTTGGTATTTGTTGGTACATGTTGTCTTATGTTAGAAGATTGATTACATTCTATTGGTACAGGTTGGTTACAATTTGTTGGCATAGATTGGTACAGGTTTACAGTGGAATATCTCGAAGTGACAATGGTTTCATCATTTGACTTATATTCCAGGATGGTTGGATGGGGTAAGGATAGGTGGTTGTATCCACCTTTCGGTTGTATTCGGAGAACATAGGGGTTTGTAGCCTCCTTCTGGTTGTAGCCAGAGAATTGGGGAGTTGAAGCTTCCCTCAGGTTGTAGCCTGAAAATATAGGGGGTCGGAGCCTCCTTCCAGTTGTAGCTGGAGAACAAAGGAAGTTGGTGCTTCTAGTGAATGTAATTTTTAAAGACATAAGAAAAAACATTCCATGGTTTTCTCCCACATTGGGTTTCCACATAAAAATACCGGTGTATTGTGTATGTGTATGATTGTTCATTGTTCATGGTTTATTTACTCTGCACTTGTTGAATGATAATGGTATATTGATAATAAAGATAAAAAAACACTTATATACTGTGGTTAAAAAGGATTAAAAATCTCTATTATTGATTCACCCCCCCTCTCAGTAATCCAACATTTGGTATCAGAGCAGGTTCCTTCAGAAATCAGTTTAACCACTGAAAGGTAGATCATGGAGAGCAACAATATGTATATTGATGGACAAAACTATGGATTCTGGAGCAGAAGGATGAAAACATATAGACGAGCACACTGATTTGAGGTTTGACAATCAATAGTAGATGGATATAAAGAACGAGTCGTTCCTCCAACAAATAACAATGGAAGGAAACTCAGCCTGAATATTTCAAAAGCCAAAAATGCACTCTTGAATGGTCTGGTTGATTCGATATATGTTAAAGTTATGCATTGCAACTTCACAAAGGATATTTGGGACGAACTTCAGAATGTATATGAAGGAGATGCAAAAGTCAAGGCAATAAAGCTTCAAACTTATAGAGGTCAATTTGAATAGCTGAAGATGAAGGAAGATGAAAATATTGCAGCATATTTTTTACGATTTGATGAAACAATGAATGCAATTAGAGGATTGGAAGAAGAAGTTGATGAATCTATAATTGTTCAAAAAGTACTAAGATCTCTTCCAATGAGATTTGATCCTAAGATATCAGCACTAGAAGAAAGAACATATCATGATTCAATAAGCATGGATGAGCTACATGGAATATTCACAACCTATGAAATGAGGAATGAACAAGAGAATTCAGTTACAAAAGAAACAACATTCAAAGCATCCAAGAAGTCAAATAAAAAGGGAAAGAAAAATACAAAGTCAGATAACAACAACAGTGACATCTCAGATGACGATGAAGAAGTAGGCAACTTTGTCAGAAGACTGAAAAAGGGAACCGATGACAAATATAGAGGTAAGCTTCCATTGATTTGTTTTAATTGTGATGGTATTGGTCATTTCGATAACAAATGTCCTCATAAGAAAAATAAAATAAATGAAGAAGATGATTCAAATAGAAAATAAATGTACAAAGGCAAAAGAACCAAAAATAAAGTTTTCAAGAAAAACTTTTGCACAAAAGAAGACATCACCTCATCCAACGAAGATGAAGATAGTGAAAGTGAGACAAAAAGGGTTCTATTCATGGAAATATAAAACTCCAATGAAGAAGGCATCGAAGAAGAATATGAAGAAGTAGAAGTTGACTACAAAGAAGAATTGATGAGTGCCATAGAATTTATAAAAAGGGAAAAGAAGAAAAACAAGTCACTACAGGAAGAACTAAAAAGAAGAGAGGAATCTCAAAATTCCAACTCCGAAGAACTAGAACATATGATCACTAAATTTAAAATCCAATTTGAAGAAGACAAAAGAATTGAAGGAGCACTCAAAGAACGATTGGAAGCAAAAAACAAGATCATTGGAGGTTTGGAAGCAGAGATTGTCACATTGAGAAAAGACCTTCAAAAGAAAAACATGCAGAACAACTTAAAAGTTTTGGACGATATTATTAGCAGTCAAAGGCCAAAACATGACAAGTCCAAACTTGGATACAATCAGACAGAAAATGGATCAATATCCAAAACAACAGATCAAGAAACACAACCAAGAAGCTATGTAGAGACAGTTAGAAGAGACAAACTTCTCCACCCAAAAGATTCAAATTTCAGAATCAACGACAGTCAAAAGAGTATCTCATTTTAGAAGATCTACAACTCCCAAGTATCAAACTATCTTTCATTGTTTATGTTATTCATGTAACAATTTTGGACACAATGATGTGAATTGTAGAGCTAGTAACAAGAATATAGATAATCGTGAAAGTTATGCACTAAATGATTATTCAAGAAGGCCGAGTGAAACACAAAATAGAAGCTACAACAGGTTTGAATCCTTGAGTACTGAGATGGAATGCTACAAGTGCAACAACTTTGGACACATGGCCAAATATTGTAGACTAACAATTCCTCCAAGAGAATAACAATAGTCACAGACATGAACCTGAAAGAATATGGATAAGAAAGTCGAATTAGTTCAATAATGAAGAATGCACACTTTCTCTACAAGCTAAACATAAGAAACGTGGTTGGTATGTTGACAATGGCTGCTCAAAGCACATGTTAGGTGATAAGGACAAGTTTCTAACCTTGGGAAAGGAAATATATGGATCAATCTCCTTTGGAAACGACAACTCACCTATAATCATTGGAAGAGGCACAATCAGAATTGGAAACAAGGATACCAAGGAAGAAAATGTTCTATTAGTGGAAGATACAAAACATAATCTTCTAAGTGTAAGTCAAATGTGTGACGAAGGTCACAAACTTGTGGTTGATTCTCAAAAGTGCGAGATAAGAAAAGTAGGTTCAGGCAGATTGGTTGCAAGAACTGTGAGAACTTCAAACAACATATATGCATTAAGTGAATTTGGAAATGAAAAGTGTTGTATAGGAAAGGAAGATGAAGTTTTTCTATGGCATAGAAGAATGGGTCACATAAACTTTGATAACCTTGTCGAAGTCAACAAAAAGGAAGGAGTCAGAGAAATTCCCCAGATCACGAAGCCAACCAACGCATCATGCAAGCATTGTCAACAAGGAAAGTAAACAAAGACCAAGTTCAAATCAAAGGAATACTCCACAACAAGACCGTTGGAAATTGTGCATACCGATCTAGTTGGACCAACTAGAACAAAGGGTTTAAAAGGTGACCAATATTTTGTGTCATTGGTTAATGATTATACAAGGATAACTGCAGTTTGTTTTCTCAAGAAGAAGTCAGAAGTATTCAAAAATTTCAAGATATACAAGGAAATGGTCGAAAATAAAATGGATTCAAAAATCAAATGCTCGAGATCTGATAATGGAGGAGAGTTTACTTCAAAGGAATTTATGGATTTCTGTAGCAAGCATGGGATACAAAAATAATTCTATGTTGCTAGGACACCACAACATAATGGAGTTGTCGAAAGGAAGAACAAGACAATACAGGAAATGGATCGAACTATGTTAATGGATTCCAAGTTGACAGACATCTTTTGGGAACATGCAGTGCATACAATAGTTCATATTGAAAACAAAGTAATGCTCAGAAACAACAGTGATAAAAATCCCTACGATCTATGGAAAGGAAGACCAACGATTGTGAAGCACTTCAGAGTGTTTGGAAGCAAATGTTGCATCAAAAGATAAGATGGTAGAATGGGAAAGTTTGATTCTTGTGTGGAAAAAGGCATACTTGTTGGGTACTCGAGCACAAGGAAAGCATACAAAATTTTCAATCTAAGGCTCAACAAAGTTGTGGAAAGCATCAATGTAATGGTTGATGAGACAAGTGGATGAAAAATAAAGGAATAAGAAAATGAGTCAATGGAACAGGTTCACGAAGAAGAAGCAAATGATGAAGAAGTAGTATAAGGGGAAGATGAGAAGCATAAGAACACGAACAACAAGATCCTCAAGTTACCTCCAAAGACACCTAGCAAACGAATACAAAAGAATCATCCATCATATCAGATTATCGAAAACAAAAATGCAGGATTTGAGACTAGAAGAAGAATTTGTTCACCAGAACAATTGCACCTAGCACTCTTATCCTCGATTGAGCCAAGCAGCTTTGAAGAAGCCAACAAGCATGAATTTTGGATAAAATCCATGGATGAAGAGTTGGATCAGATAGAGAAGAATGACACTTGGGAATTGGTTCCAAGGCCAAGGTACAAGAATGTGATCGACATAAAGTGGGTCTTCATAAACAAATCGAATGAAGATGGATAGGTTACCGGGAACAAAGCTAGATTGGTACGTAAAGGATATGCTCAGGTTGAAGGTAACGAAATTGAAGAGATGTTTTCCCCAGTTGCCAGAATGGAAGCAATCAAATTTATCTTAGCTTATGCATGCTCCAAGAATATTAAAGTGTATTAAATGGATGTGAAATCAACCTTTCTGGATGGGGAACTAGAAGAAGAAGTCTACATTGAGCAACCAAAAGCATTTCAATTGTCAGAGAGTGAAAATTATGTTTGTATGTTGAATAAGGCCTCGCATGGTCTCAAATAAGCCTTGAGAGCATGGTATTCTACACTGGACAAATACTTACAACAACAAGAGTTCAAGAAAGGAAATGCAGACAACAATCTCTACATCAAGGTAAATCAAGATATATTTTGTTAATTGAAGTTTATGTTGATGATATTATCTTTGGAAGTGATGATGATAGGATGAGCCAAAAATTTGCAAAGGATATGCATAATGAATTTGAAATGTCATTACTTGGAGAACTATCCTTCTTTTTGGGTCTTCATATTTGTCAAAGCAACCAAGGCATTTTTATTTCTCAAACCAAGTACATCATAGAAATGCTAAAGAGGTTCAGAATGGAAGATTACAAACCAATCAATACTCCTATGCAGACCAGTTGTAAGTTAAGTAAATATGACGATTCAAAGTCTACAGATCAGAGACAATACATGTCAATGATTGACAAGTTACTTTATGTGACAACATTCATACTAGATGTAATGCAAGCAGTTGGACATGTGGCACGATTTCAAGCAGCACCAAAGGAATCACATGTTCTAACAGTAAAAATGATATTCAAATATCTCAAGGGTACAAAAGAGTTTTGATTATGGTATGAAAAAGGAAAGGATCTATCACTTATTACCTACACAGATGCATATTGGACATGTTGCATTGATGAACGAAAAAACACAAGTGGAGCAACGTTCTACTTGGGTGAGTTTTTGGTATCTTGGCTAAGCAAGAACAATAATCAATATATTTGTCTACTGCTGAAGCAGAGTATATTGCAACAACAACATGTTGTACACATGTTATATGGATGAAACAAACTTTGACAGATATACAAGTTAAGTATGATGAGCCAATTCCAATATATTTTGATAATACAAGCTCCATCAGTATCTCAAAGAATCCAATGATGCACTCCAAGACGAAGCACATTCCAATCAAGTATCATTTTCTATGGGAACGGGTTGCAGAGAAGAACATTAGAGTTGTGTATGTTGGCGCCAAAGAAAAATTGCAGGCATCTTTGCAAAACAACTTCCAAGGGAAGCCTTTGAGTATCTTTGGCAGAAACTTGGCATAGTTTCTTCCCCACAATGAATTTTGAATGTTATTCTTATATGTCTTAGATTTACACAAGGAAGCACCATAAAGAGGACAATTCAGTTTAGGGGAGAATTTTCAGGAAGAGTTCAGTTTGGGGGAGTAGTTCCAAGGACAATTCAGTTAGGGGGAGCACCCCCGACAGGAAGTTACCTTGCCATTGATGTCAAAGGGGGAGAGTTTTCTCATATGCATGGATAAAGAGTTAGATGCTTGGAGAGAGAGCACATAGGCATGTTAGAGAGTTATGGCCTTGTGAATTTGGAGAACCTCATGAGTTATCTAGAAGCCCCTAGAAACTCTTAGAAGAACTTGACTAATCAAAGTGGGTGAAACTAGGAGTTAATCATGGGTTAAGTTGTTGCAATAAGAAAATAATTAAAAATAAATTAGTTGCTACTAGAAGTGGAGAGTTTACTATTTGTGGATAAAGCGGTTATAAGTGGATAAGTGGTTAGAAGTGGGTTATCCCTAAAAGAAGGAAGTTGGGTTAAGTTGGTTAGAAGGTAACCCCTAGATGAAGCTATTTGATAGTATAAATAAGAAAGCAAGGGTATCTTATTAGGACCTATTGAGCACATTGAATATATATTATTGTGTATATTTTATTGCAAGTACTCATTAATACATTTGAAGTTACACAAGTATGAGGTGGCACAAAGGGTTGACGTCGAAAGTTTCAAAGTTGCAGAAATACTGAAAAAACCCTAGATTTTTAGGTGTACGCAGGCTGCAATGGAAGAGGTCGCATACATATATGTGTTGGCAGTAAAGAAGGGCATGTATAGTTGGAAAAGCCATGAAAACTTGAGTTGTTGAGAGTGCCAGGTTTTCAAAGTCTGAAAGCAAGCTCCCAAGAAGGTCTACAATGATCAGGTACAATCGATCTATCTACACGTTCAGAAGGTATGTCCTATTTATATGAGTAGTTGGATATTGTTGTCTACATGAGATATGGTTATCGAGGTTTGAGGATTTTCACTAGAGAGGCTATTGATTGTATGGCACTTACTGTATAAGTCAAATCTACATAAATACAATGTTGGTATATTTGATATTTATTAGTGGTACATCTTGTTAGTGTTGAGGCATATCTTGTATTTCTTGGAACATGGTTGAGGGTTTTTGTGGTACATGGTTGAGGGATTTTGGTTGTGAAGTGGTTGTGAATTTGTTTGTGAAGTTAGAGGTTGCATATTAGTTAGGGTTTGATGTCCAGTCCATGTGAGGGTTATTACACTTGATCATGATTGTATACACATGTATGGCACATGACTAGAGAGACCTAGATGCACTTGGTTAAGGGATATGTATGATGATGTATGCATAAGGCACAACTACAGATTGGACATAGTGACAGGTTACAGGTTGATGTGATAGAGGCAACAAAGTGTCTGAGTTTTAGAAAAGGTGAAAACCCTAGCTTTCCGAAGGTGTACTCAAGCTGCAGTATAGACAGGCCATGTACATACGCAGGCTTTAGTATAGTTAGGGCACGTACATACGTGAGTTGAAAGATATACAGGTCACATGCTGATTGGTATTTGTTGGTACAAGTTGAATTCTGGTACAAGATTGATTACAGGCTATTGGTATAGGTTGGTTATAGGTTGTTGGCATAGATTGGTACATGTTTATAGTGGTATATCTCACAGTGACAATGTGGCAGTGGTTTCATCATTTCACTTATATTTTAAGGCGGTTGGATGGGGCAAGGATAGGCGGTTGTAGCCACCTTCCGGTTGTAGCCGGAGAACATAGGGGGTTGTAGCCTCCTTCTGGTTGTAGCCAGATAATTGGGGAGTTGAAGCTTCCCTCAAGTTGTAGCCTGAAAATATAGGGGGTCGGAGCCTCCTTCCAGTTGCAGCTGGAGAATAAAGGAAGTTGGTGCTTCCAATGAATGTAATTCTTAAAGACATATAAGAAAAAATATTATGTGGTTTTCTCCCGCATTGGGTTTCCACGTAAAATTTTTGGTGTATTGTGTATGTGTATGTTTGTTCATTGTTCATTGTTTATTTACTCTACACTTGTTGACTAATAATGTTATATTGATCATAAAGATAAACAACACTTATATATTGTGGTTAAAAAGGATTAAAAATCTCTATTACTGATTCACCCTGCCTTTCAGTAATCCAATAAGAAATTTCTTCATCTTTATTTGCAATAATTTTGTCAAATTCTTTTTGTATCTTTTACATTGACTTTTGATTATCTGGAAGGATTGAAGAAATATAGAGAACACATAAAATCAAGACAAGAAGTTTGACAGAAAAGGCTCTCTAGCCAACTCTAATGTGTTCACACCAATGTTACATATTTATAGTACAATGGGTGATACCATCTCATAGAGAGATTTGCTCTAGATCCTAAAATCGTGTTTGATGACTAGGCTAGGCAATCTTAACTAACTCGTTAATCATCACTTGAGGATATATTACTAATATCCTAAAGGAATAATACAAATATAGGTGACAATTAGACTTAGTGATTGGTAAGGTAAGCCATAGGCTAACATTCCCCCCCTCAATCACAAGTTTGATAAATAATACTAGGAATGAAGCATAAATTGGTAACATTTCCAAGTCTTCATACTGAAACCCCTGAGTTGAGCCTCAATGAAGAATTGCCTGTAAAACTGCCAATCTAGATGTTGAATGGTTCATCTGAAATGAATTGGAAGAGAGATGAGATATGGAAGTGAACATCTGCAATATCTTAACATTCCCTAATTTCTTGACAATTCGATCATTTTGCCAAGTATTTGAGCTAGAAGAATATAATGTCTTCTGCTAATTGGTGAACATGTAGTATCACCACTCGACTATTAGTGTATCACTGAAGTGCTCTCTGAATTTGTGGTTTGGGATAACCATTGACCAATTGATACCATGTATCTGATGGTTTTTGGATGACCACTAACCAATTTTGACACTTTTAGGTGTCCAAAAACATCCCAGTGTATCATGTGTATGATTCAATTGCAAGTCATTGAACCATAATCCTGCCAAAGTCTTCCATTTACAGACTGCAGTTTCCCATCTGGAAAATTTGATGCCCATTTGGCATATTTGTTGTCGAAACTTTTATTCTGATAACCATCTTCAATTCCATCATCAATTCCTCCCTTTGTTAGCTGAAAGGAGATACCACAAGTGGTTTCATAAACCATCATCATTTGATTTTTGAACTCCCCCCCTTAAGGCACATAAGAGTTACATCATTGTACTCCCCCCTCTAGGCTCAAGAGAGTACCATACTTGTTCCATTTATGTACAACACAGAGTGGGCATGTGGAAACAACCACATGTTATCTCATCCCGTGAGGGCCATGCTTAAAAGCTACGCCATAAGGGGACCACTTTGTACTTATATACTCTTATGTCAGGTACAAAAAATGGTTATGTGCTACAAGATTAGTCTTTACTCGAGATTGAATTCTACGGTAAGACTTATATAATCGCTTGGTTGTTGATGACCATTGCGAAAGATCGATCCACTCATAGTGAATTTTCAATCTTGCAGGTTTGTTCCTCTTGGAACATTTTTGCGTTGAATGATTCTTCTTGCCACAATTATGATAAGGATGTAAGTCATAGCATTGATTCTTCTTGTGACCAACTCAATTGCAATGTCGACATTTAGCATTCTGATGTCGAATTGGAACAAGGGAAGTCAAAACTTTAGGTGAAGTTGAAACCTGTTGAAGGAATCTAAGACTTTGGAACCGGATTGGTTTGGAATAGTCGGGAATATGAAAGGTAAATTCCTTGTCATATTCAAGTCATGTTCTTTGCTGCTTGTAGCAGATTTCTTCCCAAGGTCTGATGATGGGCTTGGAAGGAGTATTCTCAATTGGTTTCTTTGACATATGTGAAAGTTTATTTACTGCATGTTGTTGCATCATTGAAAGGTTTTCTTTACTAAACTCAAAAGAAAACTCTTGAAATGTAGGTTCATGAATAACTTCATTTTCATTTGAAACTTCTTTTGAAGTTGTATCACTGTGTCGTTCTTGCACCAATTGTTGAACATAATCATTGTCATCATCATCATCATCATCATCATATAGATGATTGTTCTGAACAAAAACTAGTTTAGAACACTTCACTGGTTGTTGATTTTTGAGATCTATCAACTCATCATTCAGTAGTTGTGATTGAGATTGCAGCAGATGAATCCTTGTTTGCCTGACTCACAAACATATGATAACATTTTCCAATGTTTCACTATTCAATATGACCGAACTGTTCTGAGTTGTTTCTAACAAAGTTTCCAATAAGGAAACCATCTCCATAATTTTGGCCATCATTGTCACGCTCGCTTGAACTTTCTTGCTTGAAATTTTCTTTCCTAAATTCGCTCGTTTGAACTTGTCGCACTCGTTTGAATGTGTTTCCAGGAACTCACTTGCTTATACTTGCACACTCGCTTGAACTCTTGAAGGCACTCGCTTGAAGTTGCTTCCACGAAGTTTGAGGATGTTGGTTACCACCGAAAATGCACCACAACTTGTGATTTTACGATAATTTATTGATAGAGACGACAATTGGAATTTGAACTCAAAAAATAGAGGGTGTCAGGTTCAACCGAGAATGTACGCAATAAATACAATTCAATTTGATTTCAAAGATACAAGTAAACTTACAAAAGGACTATTTGTAAGTTACGATTATTGTTGATTCAAAAACTGATTTGATCTTCATATTTGATGATGCTTTGAGACCTTTATTATGAGTTTGATGTGTCTAGTGTTGATGTGGTCTGATTGCTTGTAGATGCTTGATCATATGTGCTCGATTGTGCTTGAATGATATTAATTGTTCTTGAACTTTGTGTATGTTGTGTTAAATGATAAATTGTAAGTATGATTATGTCAACACTAGACTTAAAATAACATAAACCTTTATGAAAATTTCACCATCGAACACTACGCAAGGTGTACCTATGATCCCCTTATTCAATTTCGGGTGGATCAAGGTCACCATCACTACAAAAAAATAATAATTTTATTAATATAAAAGTTACAAGAAGCTTTCAACTAAACTTCACTTTCTCCTCATTTTACAAAATTCTCCATAAATGATTACCATGCAATATCTTCTATCAACCTTTTACAAATGCCATTATTTCTCCAAAAGTCCCAAATCTCCCTAGTCCCAAAGCCTTTAATGATTTTTTTCTCCCTAGTCCCAAAGCCTTTAATGATTTTTTTCTCCCTAGTCCCAAAGCCTTTAATGAATTTTCAAAAAATTGAGAGCCCATATCCTTGAATACAAAATTACCTCCCGTTGAAGTGAAAAACCTTCACTTTAATCTCTCATCACTCTCATAAAATTAAAAAGATATATATCTTCGTATACAATAATGCGTCCTTTTTTTTCTTTACAAAAGAATGCCTTAATCCCATTTAACCAAAGATTTTATATATGAGGAGTATCCTAACCCCAAATGCACCGACAACCATAACATAATTTAAATTGCATACTTTTAATTATCTTAAAAAGGGATCGATTTCAATATAAAGAGATGATTATTTTGGAAACGTTGCCGTGTGGGAGAAAACATATTAGAAGATAATACAAAATACCTTGATCATTCCTTTCATGCGTTGTTGAGTTGTTTCTTAAGCACCGACGACCATCATCCCTCTCCACTTGATTTTCATGCTTCGTTGTTAAATACAACCTGTGAAGGACCAAGGCTGCCATGTGGGTGAGCATTGTTGTAAATCATTGAGGAGAAGATTGCGTGGATCATGTCGTGTTATAGTTGGGAGAGGCACAATTTGAGGCCACTATCTGAGTAAATTGGGCTAACTGTAGGGTTCCATCGACCAGGGTGCAGTAGAGCAATCAAAAGGGTTTGATCCTTTGATGTTTTTCCAGATGGTTGTGTTTGAATTCCTATCCTTCACCACCATGAAACAATCCAAATGACTATGAGTTGGCAAGTGAACGATGGATGCCTGCCCATATGATACTTGTGTAAATGATCTACCCTGCCCATGCAAGAACAAAGGAGAAGGCCCCCTTAATGCCTACATGGTGAAATATTTATATAGCAGAAAACGTTTCTGGTTTGGAAACATCGTGAAACTGTAATCAACTGTGAAAACTGCAAAGAGAGATGAGTGGAGGAATTTCAAAAATATTATGCTTCTACTATGGACGTACCGAGTCCAAAAGGCTACAGTAAAATTGTTGGCGTCGTCTATGTTGACAATTTTGTCCAAATTGCTATAAAAAACGAACTTTAATCTAATTTACAACAGTTAAATTAAATTAAGGATTTAATTAAAAACCATCAGCGTATATTAAAGTAGATCTCAGGGCGAGAAGAGGGGTTAAGAGGTGTTAATAACATATAAATTATGAAGTATTAGGCCTTTGAAGGTTGAATTCATTTGTGAGCAAAAAAAAACAACTAAACGATCACCAAAATGAATGAACAAAACAACGATCAATACCAATTTAAAATTCCCCAGATCCGATCAATCATCCATTTGTAGCATATGACACGATGATGTGGCCAATTTCAAGCTCCAAACGTTTTTCGTTTTGAGATGTCTGCAACATTTTTCTTCTGGCAGGACTGGGGTTTTGGACACTGTGCAATCTTGTGCCCAAGAACCAAAAGTGCATTCACCAGATTTCCTGAAGCATTCAACAACGAGGAGAAAATATGTTGCTATAGATCTCCAACACTGCATCCATGGGCCTCCAATTGTAGATCTCAAACAAATTCTTCCTCCTTGTCTTGTTGCGCCTCTTTTTTTTTTTTTTTTTTCTGCATATGTTTCTGCATGCCCATTTCAACCCATCTCAACAATTTAACATCAAGATCTTTCATGGAAAACTACCATGATGCTACCATGCCCTTAAGACTAAAAGAGCCGTGATATTATCAACCTCTCTTTCCATATTAACCTCTATTCACCAACATCATTTCTTCACTATGGCTCTGATACTAATTGAAGAAATATAGAGCAACAATAAAATCAAGACAAAAAGTTTGATGGAAAAGGCTCTCTAGCCAACTCTAATGTATTCACACCAATGTTACATATTTATAGTACAATGGGTGATGCCACCTCACAAAGAGATTTCTCTAGATCCTAAAATCATGCATGATGACTAGGCTAGGCAATCTCAACTAACTCATTAGTCATCACTTGAGGATATATTACTAATATCCTAAATGAATAATACAAATATAGGTGACAATTAGACTTAGTGATTGGTAAGGTAAGCCATAGGCTAACAAGGATTACCTTTGAGATATTGTTAAAGTCTTATGATGTTATCAAATCTAACTCCAATGTGACATCTTGTAGTATTATCTTTTTCTTTTTGTATGAAAATTTCAAAAACTTCTTCTTCATGTTTAAAATGAATGTCCCCATAGTTTCCATCTAAGGTGTACCCAAAATTGTGTCACCATCATCGTTTCAGAAGGATTTGATAGTGAAATGCAAGACACAAGTATAATCTCCAACGTTCAATTGTAAATTGCTTATGATGTATTATTTTTCGTTCCACGAAACTATCTTTTTAATTATATTTGACTTAGGAAAC
Organism: Picea engelmannii; assembly: GCA_009831015.1. Classification (NCBI taxonomy): domain Eukaryota; kingdom Viridiplantae; phylum Streptophyta; class Pinopsida; order Pinales; family Pinaceae; genus Picea; species Picea engelmannii. Next base: position 62,879 of record ML817066.1, on the reverse strand, counting down.
AACAATTGGTTAATACATTTGGTACTAACATAATTATCATGCTTAGTAGGATCAATAGAAATAGTGATATCTTTCCCTTCAAGTGTCCCCTTGATTCTTAATAGCATCGAAACATATTTTTTTGAGGTTTTTGGAAATATTCCTTTCTCCTGAGCACTAGGATCCATTTTGATTTCGTCAAAATTTTGTGATAAAATATACTTTGGTGATAAATCTTATATACCCCTTCTTTACTTCGAATTAGAGATTATGGTTACTTTTATAACCCCTCTTATTTAATCTTTATTTAAATAACCCTTTAGCTTAAATAAAATATATTTGATTTCTTTATATCTCCTCAATTTTTTTCTTTTCTTTTAAATAAAATCCTTGAACCTTTGAATACCCTTCAACTTAATGTAGTGAGAGTAAAGAGATTAAAATATATTTCAATAGTTGTTTCACTTTGTACCTTTATAATTCACCCGATTGACTAACACAACTTAATAATATTTTTTTTGGCTTCACAATTCTTCTTTCCTTGACTTTAATAAGTTATAAGTGTCCTTTGGGTTTGATTTGGAACCCAAAGTATTTTATTATTGTTTAAACATTTGTATTTAACCTTGGGTTGTTCCATAATTCCCTTCTTTAATTTCACTATGCCTTCAATTTAATATTTGAATGGCTGCAACTTCTTGTTATTGGTTTTGATTATCATATAAGTCATCTTTCATGCAACATAGATACTTTTATGGCAATGGATTTATTCTCAAATGACGACTGGTAGTATCGGGATTGGAAACACAATTGTGTGTTATACTGAGTGCTATTATGAATTATAACCCTGGTGAATAAGCCACGTAATGAAAATGCGACGACGACTTTGAAATTCAAAACCATGATTATGAGGTGTTTACATGTGCTTTGACACTCTTGTCCTTTCTTTAGTTATTTACCACAACATTCACTTTAACCACAACATAGCATGTTTGCTCGTCCTCGTGACTGAATGTGGCGATTTACTGTAGATGTAACTTGTTATTTTTTTTGGTGACCGTCTTGCAATTTCGCTCTTTCAGTGGTTCTCTGGATTGAACAAGTATATTGAGGCTGCAAGATTTTCTTCTCTCGCGGATGGACACAATTTTCCTGAATCGATGGTTGAATTCCTGAACATATTTGAATTTTTTTTTCCTTCTTTAAACCCTCATGAGTTTTGGATAATGGATAATCTCTGCAAACTTTTCCTTGGTTTTTTTCTATTGAATTTTTTTTTCTACTACAACAATCTGGCAGCAGAATGTTCTGGTTCTGATTCTTCTGATTTTCTTCGCAACAAGTATTTCTTTCTTCAATAGAGTTTGATTTTGAAAAATGGCCAAACGCTAGTATGGGGTCAAAGGCCCGAAGTTCTTAGATTTCTGTAAGTTTGAGTGGCCAAAGGATGATTTAGGACCAATTCTTCAGCGAACTCCGAAACTCTAAAATTTTATATGGCCAAAAGCCAATGTTTTGTGACCAATGGAAATGATATTTGACTAAAATTCTAGTGGCCAAGGGCTAAGATTATACTCGATCTGATACCAAATGTGGTGAACCAACCCGGTTCACCTATGTAAATATCTAATGTAAAAAGGACAATAGATTAAAATCCATATAGGATAAGTAATAAATAATTGAATAATATGTGATGAATGATTACAAATGAGAGTGAGGGTCATATATATACCCACAAAGGAGTTCCCTTTCACTAAGAGACACGACCTTTCATTAGAAAGGTGTCTCTTCATTACATCTTAATTATGAATTATGAATTATGAATTATTGTTAATATATATATATATATATATATATATATATATATATATATATATATATATATATTACAAATCAAAACTTTGAAAGGATATGTCAAAGCCTTAAGGATTCTTGACTTGCATTAACCACTGCTTGATACTATGTTTTTGCTAAAGAAAGAGCAATATCCTGTTGTTTCTTACAAGCCCAAGTCACATGTCTAGAACCAAGGCTGAAGACATAACCCACAATAGATTTTCAATCATCGGGGTTAATGGCCCAATCTGAATCAGTGAAACCAACAAACAAAGGAGTCATTGTCGAACTGCAATATATCCCAAACTGAACTATACCCCGAATATACCAAAGTATCCTTTTTGTTTCTTTTCAATGGCTTTCATGGGGTGTTTTCATATACCGGGCAACATGACCAACAACAAAAGAAATATCATGATGAGTATGAGTCAAATATAAGAGGCTACCAACTAGCTGATGATACAAATGGCATCAACTTCGGGAGTAGTACATGTGGTAACAAGTTTGACTCTAGATTGGAATGGAGAAGGGGATGGTTTATAATATCCTGTGCAAAAGCAGCAAATAAGGTCACATTCATACTTATATTGGAAAAGGGAAATATCTTCTTTAGTTTGTAATACTTGGAGGCGAAGGAAATAATGCAAATAACCTAATTATGTCATTTAAAAGTTCTTCTTAAGCCTAGATTTCACATGGGTTAAGATTTTAAGGTCCATGTATAAGGTCATCAACATAAAGGACATGTATTATGAGATGAATTCCTACTTTCTTAGTATAGACATTAAGGTCAGAATGACATCTAGAAAAGCCAATGTCAAGAAGAAAGTTATCCATTTTAGCATACGAAACTCGAGGAGCTTACGTAAGTCCATAGACATATTTCTCAAGGTGACAAACAAGGCTAGAGTCATTATGAACATAGTTAGGAGGTTGTTCCATGTATATTTCTTCTTATAGATCCCCATGCAAGAAGGTATATTTAACATCCATCTGATGGACCTCCCATCTATGTGAGGCAGGAAGGGCTAGAACAAGGTGGATTGAATTCATTTTAGCTATAGGGAAAAGGTTTCATTGTAGTCAATTCATTAAACTTGAGAGAATCCTTTGGAACCTAACTAGGCCTTATGTCTTTCAACACTTCCATTTGATGCATATTTAGTTATGGATACCAATTTACACATGACACATTTTCTTCCTTTTGTAAGAGGTACAAGATCCCAAGTATCATTTTCCATTAAGGAACAATATTCTTCATTCATTGGTGTGTCCCAATATGGATGGTGAGAAGCTTATGAAAATGTGTCTGAATCGTGAGTCTCTGAAACTTGAGCCAAAAGAGAGGAGGTTCACTAGAACTATGAATGTGTTCGACATTGATATGTAGGATCACTGACAAGATCACCAACTGCTTCTCGTGTTGAACGAACCCATCTGGGAAGTGGTGGTGTTGGTTTAGGTTCATGTCTAATGAAATCATCTGGAGGAAGGTGAGCATGGAGGTGGATTTTCATCCTCCTCATCATCTGAAGAAGAAACCAGAATAGTAACAAAAGATGACACAAAATCCAAAGATGTCACAACCGTTGAATTAGGCTCGTAGGGTAAGATATTTTCATTAAATTTAACATCTTTTCTAATAATTTTTTCATTGGAATGAGGTTGAAGAAGTCGGTAACCTTTGACATCTTCAAAATATCCAACAAAAATACACTTCTCACTTTGAGGCTGTCATGCTTTCCTTTTATCACCAGGAATACAAACCCATGCTTCACTACCAAATACATAGAAGTGGCTTACATCTGGTTTAATTTTAGTCCATGCTTCTTCCAATGTTATATTTTTTAAAGCCTTTGTGGAAGTGCAATTTACCATGTAATTGGAAAAATTGATGGCTTCCACTCAATAATGAAGACTTAATCCTTTAGAATGGATCATACAATCAACAATTTCCTTTAATGTGTGATTGTTTATCTTCATAACACCATTTAGTTGTGGTGTATATGGAACAACACATTTAATTTGAATGCCTTGTGCAGTGGAGTAGGTTGTAAAATTGTTGTTCACATATTCATTGCCATTGTCTATTCTTAACCTTTGTAGTTGATGTCGATATTGTATTTCTACAAGGGATTTGTAGGCCAAAAATATGCCAAAAAATTCACTCTTAAGTTTTAAGAATTAAACCCAAGTTTGTTTGGAGAAGTCACCAATGAAAGTTAATAAGTAATTGCTCCCATAGAAAGAAGGAGAAGAAAGTGAACCACACAAATCATTGTGAAGAAGTTGGAAAGGGGTCGAGGCATGCCAAGAGGTATGTTTGTCAAAACTGTCTTGATGATGTTTGTCGAGAACATAACTGGTGCAAACACCATCTCTTCAAGAAACGAGAGGAAGACCAGTCACCATATTTTGATTACATATTTGTTGCAATGAGTGATAGTTTAGATGACCAAACCACTCATGCCAAAATTTTGCTCAAGTCATCGTTGTGAGAAATTAAAATTGATGGAAAAGATTATGATCCAAAGTTGTCAAATTTGTACAACCTCATAATATTATCAATAATTCCAGTTGTTAGGGCATGCTTATGATCTTTTAAATCTTTGATTACAATTTGGTGAGGTGAAAACTCTATTGTTTTACCTTCACCTAAATAAGTGATCTAATTTATTGATAGAAGGTTGTAGGAAAAATTTGAAACACATAATAGATTATTGAAATGACCATTATCTACATTAATTGTTCTAGACCCTACAACACTAAGAGATCTATCATAATTGAAAAATATTTGTTTGGTGTTACATTCATTAATAGCAAAACAAGTAGCTTTATCCTTAGCCATTTGATAAGATGTTCCAAAATCAATAAGCCCCTCATAGGAAGAAGAAGTGGATGTCGAATTGAAGGAGAAACTAGAAGCAAAAAGTGTATGTCCATGAGAAGAAGAGTTAGAAGAAGAAACATTAAGATTGATGTTGTGATTCTTCATTGATGCTTCTAAGACTTCCATCTTTTTAAAACATGTAGACACTAATAGACACTAACAAAAATTGCAATGCTTTTCAATATTCTTACTTTTTGTTTTTGGTCCTTTGTCACCATTGGGAATAGAAGCTGACTGAGAGGGTTTGGGACCATTTTTTTTCTTGTTGTTGTTGTGAGGATGTTGCTTCATTGGATGCTTGGTTTTGTTGTTCTACTAGGCCACTAGGGCTTTGTTAGATGTACATATAATGTTGATTGCTCCAAGATGCAAGAGCTTATATTGTTCTCTAATAAGAGAATTATAGAAAGACTCAAGAGTGGGATCTTGATAAAAATTCCCTAAAGCTTCTCTGGTGGCATAAAATGTAGATACAAGGATAGCATATGCACTACCAATCTTAGCAAGAATAACATATATGCACCGTTCATCTGTCATATCTATGTTGCATTCTTTAAGTAAAAGTCAAGTGTTTTGAACTTAGATAAATAATATTCAATACAAGAGAAATCATTGGGATTTAAATACATTAATTGGTTTTCAAATTGGTGGGCCCGAATCACATCGTGTTTACCAAATGCGGCTTCTACCTTATCCCAAGCTTTAGCTAGGTCATCAATTCCTTGAAGGTTAAACCATAAATTAGGAGAGATGGGAAATCCGATTAATTCAACTGCTTCATCATTTTTATTATCTCATTTTGATTTCTTTTAAACATTAGTGGGGGATTGTTATTTTCCCAAGGTAATCAGGTACAATCATTTACTTCTTAGTACATCCTCCATATGGGTTTTCCATGATAAGTAGTTGGTACTGGTAAACAAAAGATCAATTGAAAAATCCATATTAAAATATGTAGATAATATGGATTCAAAAGATGAGACAGACTGTTTTGATGGAAATCTCTCGAAAAAATAGGTTGTTTAAAAAAAACGACACCGAAAACGGACTTCGGATGTGAAAGTTACTCCATTTTTGAAAAAAACATAAACAATGACCAAGGTGCCAAGTGAAATGTAGAAGTTGGACCACGTGGTGATGGATGCACAATGAGGTGGCTAAGTAAAAAAAAATATATTTCTTCTCTAACTTTGCCTATAAGTTCATTTTTACAAATAATTTACTTATGAAGTGACCCACTTTTATGGAATAAGTGAAAATCACTTTTACAATGAAGTTACATTATAAATTAAAGTTGCATACAAAAAATAGCTAAAAAAAAAATATCATAGTTACTTTATAGTGATTCACTTTTATGAGAATATTATAGTTGCTTTAATTCACGTTTATAATTTAATTGAAATGCACTTTAAAATAAATGTATGAGATAACTCAAGGTTGCATAGACTGATCCAGATTATTTTCGGCATGAAATGAGAGCAGCGATATAATAAAGAAATGCACAAAGATATTGCAGATATTCAATAATATAATAGAAATGTATCAGAGATGAAACCATAAACACAGATATACAGTAATACACGATTTCTATTAATCAAATAAATGTACAGAGACTGTAAAAATACAGAGTGAAAGACTCGCTAGAATGGTGACAACTTATCTCTGAGAAGAGATGTGACGGCTACTCGCATTCATAAGAGGATGATTACAATGAGGCTTTGAAGACCTTTTTACAATAAACAGGAATGCCAAAAATCCTAGTCATCCAAAAACCTAACCCTAGGAGATGAAGCACCAAAAGTCATGTGGGCCCTGTTTGGGTAAGTTAGTACATCAACTTTCCGGGGTCGTAACTTTTGCATACGATCTCCGTTTTAGGCGTATGATAGCTCGTTGGAAAGGTATCGTCGAGAAGATTAATTTTGGGGGCTCAATCTTGCCTTTGGCTATCATTAAGAACCTTTATCTCGAAAAACCTTCATTTAGTCCCTCAAAATGGCCCCGGAAGTTAAAACCTGCTAAAAATAGTAAATTGCCAAAATTGCCAGAAAGTTGTTTTGAGCCAGTTGGAAAAGGTGGGTGGCCACTGATATCCACCTGGATCAATCCTCCCTCCTTAGGAAGCAATGGTCTCCATTGCGTTGAGTTCCCGGGGGAGAAGGAAAAGCGTTTGTTGAATCTGCATCTTGGTGAACTGCTTGTCTAGCTGGAGACGTCGCGCTGCTCAGTTTGTGGAAGTCTGTAATGAAACTTTTGAGGTTGAGGCTATTCAACAAGTCGGTCTACATGAGAGGACGGTGTGCAGAAAGAATCTTTGCACTTTGCTGCAACTTTGTCGACCTGCTTCTGTTGGATAGAAGGTGCTTGGGGCAAGGCTGTAGTGGTTGCAGTGTCATTTTGTTCTCATTTTGAACAGATTGTGAAGAAGCTGAATTTTGCAGTATGAGATACTACCTTGCGACACTTTCTAGGTGGAACAGTAGTCGGAACTACCTCTGGTATTCTGTAGAGATGACCCCCCAAAGTAACAATGACACTACGGGGTCGAGACTCATAAACAACATGGCATCTCCACATATATGGTTGGCCCAAGAGCACATCACAGACATACAGTGGGGCAACATCACATAATACCTCATCCTTGAAGGGTTGGATGCTATATGATAATCGACACTGTTGGTTGACACAAAGATCTCGTCGCCACCCAATGTTGTATGGCTGCGAGTGTGGTGTTGTCGACAATCCCAACTGTTTGAGAACCTCTGCTGAGATGAGGTTCTTCTGGCTTCCACTATCAACAATAAAATGCAGCGGGTTCCCCTTCACCCACATCTATGAATGAAAAAGGCGCTCCCCCTCTTCAGGATCTGTTGGTTCTTCTGGTTGAATTGCTGCGGTAGCGACAATAACAGTGGGGTCCGCGTCAATGATCTGTCCTTTACCATTATTTTTAGAATCATTTTCTGAATTAGGGTTCAACTCTTTGTCTTTGATCTCGGCCACTAATGACTGTTTTGAGCGACATTCATCGATGTTGTGCCAGGGGCTTTTGTGGAACTCGCACCATTTTCGAGTGTCCTTCTTTGTCTTCCCGTGACCCTTCTTTTCTTGTGTCTTGGACTGGTTTTCAGGAGACTGTTTGTTAGGGCCGTCTTTGTCATACTTCGATTGTTGCGGATTTGCAGACCCAAACTCCAGTTTGTTCTGGTGCTTAAATTTCTGCTCAATTTTGACAGCATATCGATAAGCAACACCGAGTGATGAGATGTCCAGAAAATCCATTTCAGTTTGGATGTATCTATGTAGAGCCCCACGGTATTTTAGAACCAAATGTCGCTCAGAGTATTTGATACCCAGCTTGGTACGCAAGGTATGGAAGGTATTGGTGAACTCCGGAACTACTTGGCCCCTCTCTTGCCGTAGTGTGGTCCATCTCATGTACTAGTCCTCATAGTTGCCAACATGGTAATACTGTTCCTTTTATCGCATCCACAAAAAAATCCCCAAGTGGGATCGACCCCATATATTCCAGACTCCTCTGTGGAACTTTTCTCCCAATAAGTTTCCCACCAATGTTTGACATGAGGGAGAGCTTTAAGGAGTGCAAAGGTGATCTTTTCTTTGTCAGAAAAATTGTGAACAGAAAAATAACCTTCTAGCAGAGTTAACCATTTCTCTAGGGCTTCTGCATCTATCTGTCCTTCAAATACAAGAATATAAAAATTAACTTGTACCTTGAAAGGCGAGGTGCCTCCAAAGTGGCCACTTGACGAAGATGTGCCTGCTGTTATCGGCAGGCGTTGAAGGATGTGGGAAAAATTCTCCATCATTTTGTCCCTCTGTCGTGTGAAAGCTTGCTCAAGCAACAGATTGATAGGATCTTCTGCTTCGTCGTTTTTATTTTCTTCCGCCATTGAGGGTTTCTTGGGTGTGTGAGAGCGATTGTCTTCAAGAGAGACAAGCTCGAGACCCAACTTGCTATACTCGGACCTCGTCGGGGACATGAACTGAAAAAAACGATCAAGAACAACCTGCTCTGACACCACTGATCCAGATTATTTTCGGCACGAAATGAGAGCGGAGATATAATAAAGAAATGCACAGAGATATTGCAGATATTCAATAATATAACATAAATGTATCAGAAATGAAACCATAAACACAGATATACAATAATACAAGATTTCTATTAATCAAAGAAATGTACAGAGACTGTAAAAATACAGAGTGAAAGACTCGCTAGAATGGTGGCAGCTTATCTCTGAGAAAATATGCGACGGCTACTCGAATTCGTAAGAAGATGATTACAATGAGGCTCTGAAGGCATTTTTACAATAAATGGGAATTCCAAAAGTCATAGACATCCAAAAACATAACCCTAGGAGGTGAAGCGCCAAAAGTCACGTGGGCCCTGTTTGGGTAAGTTAGTACATCAACTTCCCGGGGTCGTAACTTTTGCATACGATCTCCGTTTTAGGCGTATGATAGCTCGTTGGAAAGGTATCACCGAGGAGATTCATTTTGGGGGCTCAATCATGCCACTGACTATATTTGAGAACCTCGATCTCGAAAAACCTTCATTTAGACCCTCAAAATGGCCTCGGAAGTTAAAACCTGCTAAAAATAGTAAATTGCCAAAATTGCCAGAAAGTTGTTTTGAGCCAGTTGGAAAAGGTGGGTGGCCACCGATATCCTACTGGATCAATCCTCCCTCCTTATGAAGCAACGATCTCCATTGCGTTGAGTTCCCGGGGGAGAAGGAAAAGCGTTTGTTGAATCTGCATCTTGGTAAGCTGCTTGTCTTGCTAGAGACGTCGCGCTGCTCAGTTTGTGGAAGTCTGCAACGAACCTTTTGAGGTTGAGGCTGTTCAACAAGTCGGTCTACATGAGAGGACGATGTGTAGAAGGAATCTTTGCACTTTGCTGCAACCTTGTTGACCTGCTTTTATTGGATAGAAGGTGCTTAGGGCAAGGCTGTAGTGGTTGAAGTGTCCTTTTGTTCTCCTTTTGAACAGATTGTGAAGAAGCTGAATTTTGCATTATGAGATACTACCTTGCGACACTTTTTAGGTGGAACAGTAATCGGAACTACCTCTGGTATTCTGTAGAGATGACCCCCCAAAGTAGCAATGACACTACGGGGTCGAGACTCATAAACAACATGGCATCTCCACATATATGGTTGGCCCAAGAGCACATCATAGACATCCAGTGGGGCAACATCACATAATACCTCATCCTTGAAGGGTTGGATGCCGTATGATAATCGACACTGTTGGCTGACACAAAGATCTCGTCCTTGGCGAAGCCACCCAATGTTGTATGGCTGCGGGTGTGGTGTTGTCGAGAATCCCAACTGTTTGACGACCTCTGCTGAGATGAGGTTCTTTTGGCTTCCACTATCAGTAATAAAATGCAGCGGGGTCCCCTTCACCCACATCTATGAATGAAAAAGGTGCTCCCCCTCTTCAGGATCTGTTGGTTCTTCTGGTTGAATTGCTGCGGTAGCGACAATAACAGTGGGGTCTGCGTCAATGATCTGTCCTTTACCATTATTTTCAGAATCATTTTCATAATCAGGGTTTGACTCTTTGTCTTTGATCTCGGCCACTAATGACTGTTTTGAGCGACATTCATTGGTGTTGCGCCAAGGGCTTTTGTGGAACTCGCACCATTTTTCGGTGTCCTTCTTTATCTTCCCGTGACCCTTCTTTTCTTGTGTCTTGGACTGGTTTTCAGGAGACTGTTTGTTAGGGCCATCTTTGTCATACTTCGGTTGTTATGGATTTGAAGACCCAAACTCCCGTTTTCTCCGGTGCTTAAATTTCTGCTCGATTTTGACATCATATTGATAAGCATCACTGAGTGATGAGATGTCCAGAAAATCCATTTCAGGTTGGATGTATCTGTGTAGAGCCCCATGGTATTTCAAAACCAAATGTCGCTCGGAGTCTTTGATACCCAGCTTGGTGCGCAAAGTATGGAAGGTATTGGTTAACTCCAGAACTGTTTGTCCCCTCTCTTGCCACAATGTGGTCCATCTCATGTACTGGTCCTCATAGTTGCCAACAGGGTAATACTGTTCCTTTACCGCATCCACAAAAAAATCCCCAAGTGGGATCGACCCCATATATTCCAGACTCCTCTGTGGAACTTTGTTCCCAGTAAGTTTCCCACCAATGTTTGACACGAGGGAGAGCTTTAAGGAGTACGAAGGTGATCTTTTCTTTGTCGGAAAAATTGTGAACAAAGAAATAACCTTCTAGCAGAGTTAACCATTTTTCTAGGGCTTCTGCATCTATTTGTCCTTCAAATACAGGAATATCAAAATTAACTTGTACCTTGAAAGGCGAGGTGCCTCCAAAGTGGTCGCTTGACGAAGATGCACCTGTTGTTATCGGTAGGTGTTGAAGGATGTGGGAAAAATTCTCCATCATTTCGTCCCTCTGTCGCGTGAGAGCTTGCTCAAGCAACAGATTGATATGATCGTCTGCTCCGTCGTTTTTATTTTCTTTTGGCATTGAGGGTTTCTTGGGTGTGTGAGAGCGATTTTTTTCAAGAGAGACAAGCTCGAGACCCAACTTGCTATACTCGGACCTCGTCGGGGACATGCACTGAAAAACATGATCAAAAGCAGCCTGCTCTGATACCACTGATCCGAATTATTTTCGTCACGAAATGAGAGCAGAGATATAATAAATAAATGCACAAAGATATTGCAGATATTCAATAATATAACATAGATGTATCAGAGATGAAACCATAAACACAGATATACAGTAATACACAATTTCTATTAATCAAAGAAATGTACAGAGACTGTAAAAATACAGAGTGAAAGACTCACTAGAATGGTGGCAGCTTATCTCTGAGAAGAGATGTGACGGCTACTCACATTCGTAAGAAGATGATTACAATGAGGCTCTGAGGGCCTTTTTACAATAAACGGGAATGCAAAAAGTCCTAGACATCCAAAAACCTAACCCTAGGAGATGAAGCGCCAAAAGTCACGTGGGCCCTGTTTGGGTAAGTTAGTACATCAACTTCCCGGGGTCGTAAGTTTTGCATACGATCTCCGTTTTAGGCGTATGATAGCTCGTTGGAAAGGCATCGTCGAGGAGATTCATTTTGGGGGCTTAATCATGCCTTTAGATATCGATGAGAACCTCGATCTCAAAAAACCTTCATTTAGGTCCTCAAAATGGCCCCAGAAGTTAAAACCTGTTAAAAATAGTAAATTGCCAAAATTGCCAGAAAGTTGTTTTGAACTAGTTGGAAAAGGTCGGTGGCCACCGATATCCACCTGGATCAATCCTCCATCCTTAGGAAGCAATGGTCTCCATTGCGTTGAGTTCCTGGGGGAGAAGGAAAAACGTTTGTTGAATCTGCATCTCGGTGAGCTGCTTGTCTTGTTGGAGACGTCGCACTGCTCGGTTTATGGAAGTCTGTAACGAACCTTTTGAGGTTGAGGCTGTTCAACAAGTCAGTCTACATGAGAGGACGGTGTGCAAAAGGAATCTTTGTGCTTTCCTGCAACCTTTTTGACCTTCTTATGTTGGATAGAAGGTGCTTGGGGCAAGGCTGTAGTGGTTGCAGTGTCCTTTTGTTCTCCTTTTAAACAGATTGTGAAGAAGCTAAATTTTGCAGTATGAGATACTACCTTGCGACACTTTTTAGGTGGAACAATAGTCGGAACTACCTCTGGTATTCTGTAGAGATGACCCCCCAAAGTAACAATGACACTATGGGGTCGAGACTCATAAACAACATGGCGTCTCCACATATATGGTTGGCCCAAGAGCACATCATAGACATCTAGTGGGGAAACATCACATAATACCTCATCCCTGAAGGGTTGGATGCCGTATGATAATCGACACTGTTGGTTGACACGAAGATCTCGTCCTTGGCGAAGCCACCCAATGTTGTTTGGCTGCGGGTGTGGTGTTGTCGAGAATCCCAACTGTTTGACGACCTCTACTGAGATGAGGTTCTTCTGGCTTCCACTATCAACAATAAAATGCAGCGGGGTCCCCTTCACCCACATCTGTAAATGAAAAAGGTGCTCCCTCTCTTCAGGATCTGTTGGTTCTTTTGGTTGAATTGTTGCGGTAACGACAATAGCAGTGGGGTCCGCGTCAATGATCTGTCCTTTACCATTATTTTCAAAATCAGGGTTTGGCTCTTTGTCTTTGATCTTGGCCACTAATGACTATTTTCAGCGACATTCATCGGTGTTGTGCCAGGGGCTTTTGTGGAACTCGCACCATTTTCTGGTGTCCTTCTTTGTCTTCCCGTGACCCTTCTTTTCTTGTGTCTTGGACTGGTTTTTATGAGATTGTTTGTTAGGGCCGTCTTTGTCATACTTCGGTTGTTGCGGATTTGCAGACCCAAACTTCCATTTGTTCTGGTGCTTAAATTTCTGCTCAATTTTGACAACATATCGATAAGCAACATCGAGTGATGAGACGTCTAGAAAATCCATTTCAGTTTGGATGTATCTGTGTAGAGCCCCACAGTATTTCAGAACCAAATGTCACTTGGAGTCTTTGATACCCAGCTTTGTGCGCAAGGTATGGAAGGTATTGGTGAACTCTGGAACTGCTTGGCCCCTCTCTTGCCGCAGTGTGGTCCATCTCATGTACTGGTCCTCATAGTTGCCAATAGGGTAATACTATTCCTTTACCACATCCACAAAAAAATCCCAAGTGGGATCGACCCCATATATTCCAGACTCCTCTGTGGAACTTTGCTCCCAGTAAGTTTCCCACCAATGTTTGACATGAGGGAGAGCTTTAAGGAGTGCGAAGGTGATCTTTTCTTTGTCAGAAAAATTGTGAACAGAGAAATAACCTTTTAGCAGAGTTAACCATTTTTCTAGGGCTTCTGCATCTATTTGTCCTTCAAATACAGGAATATCAAAATTAACTTGTACCTTGAAAGGCAAGGTGCCTCCAAAGTGTCCGCTTGACGAAGATGAGCCTGCTATTATCGGCAGGCGTTGAAGGATGTGGGAAAATTTCTCCATCATTTCCTCCCTCTGTCGCGTGAGAGCTTGCTCAAGCAACAGATTGATAGGATTGTCTGCTCCGTCGTTTTTATTTTCTTCCGCCATTGAGGGTTTCTTGGGTGTGTGAGAGTGATTGTATTCAAGAGAGACAAGCTCGAGACCCAACTTTCTATACTCGGACCTCGTCGGGGACATGCACTGAAAAAATCGATCAAGAGCAGCCTGCTCTGATACCACTGATCCGGATTATTTTCGGCACGAAATGAGAGCGGAGATATAATAAAGAAATGCACAGAGATATTGCAGATATTAAATAATACAATAGAAATGTATCAGATATGAAACCATAAACACAGATATACAGTAATACACGATTTCTATTAATCGAATAAATGTACAGAGACTGTAAAAATACAGAGTGAAAGACTCGCTAGAATGGTGACAGCTTATCTCTGAGAAGAGATGTGACAGCTACTCGCATTCGTAAGAAGATGATTACAATGAGGCTCTGAAGGCATTTTTACAATAAACGGGAATGCCAAAAGTCCTAGACATCCAAAATACTAACCCTAGGAGATGAAGCACCAAAAGTCATGTGGTCCATGTTTGGGTAAGTTAGTACATCAACTTCCTGGGGTCGTAACTTTTGCATACGATTTCCGTTTTAGGCGTATGATAGCTCGTTGGAAAGGTATGGTTGAGGAGATTCATTTTGGGGTCTCAATCATGCCTTCGACTATTATTGAGAACCTCTATCTCGAAAAACCTTCATTGAGGCCCTCAAAATGGCCTCGAAAGTTAAAACCTGCTAAAAATAGTAAATTTCCAAAATTGCCAAAAAGTTGTTTTGAGCCAGTTGGAAAAGGTGGGTGGCCACCGATATCCACCTGGATCATGGATTTTTTTTAAAAATAAATAAAAAAAAAGAATTTTGAACTCAAGACCTCTTATTAAATAAAACATCTTTCAACCAATTGAGCTAATGCAATATATAATAAAACAACTTTCAACCAATTGATCTAATTTAATGAAGGAGAAGGGAGGCCTTTTTTTTGTTAATTTTAATTAATTAATTACTTTTTTAATATTTGCTTCGAAATGTGTGCTTAGCCTTGTTTTTGTTTGCAAAAAAACTTCAACATGGTTGCACACAAAAATAGGTCAAATTAAATTTTTTTTTTCTCAAATCTCAACAATAATGTGGTTAGATCTGGATTAGCTAACTTGGAAAATGCAATTTTTATCTCTGTCTCTGATTTGTTGAGATTACATAAAGCGCATAACAAAGAGCATATGTAGTCTGGAAAGATTAACAATCTGGGAATACAATCCAAAATATTAAATATGTAATCTTTTTTTTGAAAAAAAATGCATATTTTGAATTTACTCCGGATCTGACAAAACTGGTTGTATCTTGGGAAAATGGAAACCTTTTCAAGTGAAACGAAAAACATTTATAATTGAAAGCATCACTTCGAACACAATGGAACAATTTTCTCAGCCTAGAAATGCATAAAAATAATAGAACCCAGAAATGCAACAATACAAATTCAAATTTTGTTCCACAACGGGAGCAGGTCTTCAAATTGGCTCTGACACCATGTTTGATAAAACATGGTATTCCCACACAGGACAAGCACCTTTAGTAACCACTCACACAAGCATATCAAATATCACAACACCGGTGTTTTTATGTGGTTAAAACCCTCGAAGATGGAAATAATCCACAACCCCAACCAACGTGGCCACTTGAGGCAATATATTAATGCAAAAGAAAAATATTTTACAAGAGAGTCTCTCACAATCGATCATCAACAAGTGACTCTCCATTCTCTTTAAATATATATCATGGATCAATCGGGTGTTAAGGCACGAATCAATATAACTGTTAATATCGAGGATAATATGAACCACCAGATCACACTATGTCTAGAACATATCATGACCATCGGATTACATAACTACAAATGCATACTGAAGAAATACACTAAGAAACATGCTTTTACCTAAAGACATATTAGACCAAGTTTAACTTAACTAACTCCTAAGTGTCTAAATATCGTAACGGATGAACTTCCATCATTAACAACACTTGACATTCATGGTTCCCTCCTTCTATCAAATCCCCATGAGGATGTATGAATCGTTGATATCTTCTAGCATGGTGATTCTCCATCAATCCTAGTAACTTATACTTTCAGGCCCTCAAAATTTTTGTACCCTTGTGAATAAATAATGATTATTGACTTGGCTTCCTTGTGGACATTTTATACTTTTCATGGTATTTAGAGAAACTTACACAAAGGCTCGACAATCCTCCTAATTTCTTGAGGTACTTGAATGCAGGGATTCCCCACAGGGAATCTTAGGATTATTTCAGGAAGAATGTCATGGTAATTCAAATAGGCTATCAGACTTAGAGGTTTTCTCGAGGGGGTGAAGGGATAAATTCAAGGAAAACTCAAAGCATTTTGGATGAGGGGAAAAAGAGTGCAAGGCTTGCCACTAGTTGGAAGAAAGAAAATTGATCTGAGAGATTCGTGCTCAAGTCCGACAATCAATTTGTTTTGGGTAGGGGTGTCACAAAAAAATTATTCTATAGATTTTTCTCAGGATTGATATACTCCAGTGAGGGGATTTGTTTCCTTAACCT
This sequence comes from Picea engelmannii, assembly GCA_009831015.1. NCBI lineage: Eukaryota > Viridiplantae > Streptophyta > Pinopsida > Pinales > Pinaceae > Picea > Picea engelmannii. Next base: position 46,511 of record ML817066.1, on the reverse strand, counting down.
ATAACCTATAATTTATTATTTCAACAAATCAAAATAAACAGATGTACATTATAACCTTCCTATGAAATAAATCTAAGTAATTGTTCCTTACCATAGTTACATGAGAAAGAAGATGCTTAACTTCATACTATGATATAATATAATCAAATCAACATTTTCTATTTTTTTATAGTTTTTTAATACATGGAATGAACACGTATTGGAAAAAACAACAAGTTTCTCTCAATTTGTCCACTTAGCTTATTCCCTAGGAAAATGACCATGATTGCCAGGTAACTGTAATGGAATGAACATAGTATCTATGTAATGGTTTATGGCCTAGTTTTAGTTATAATAATAAAGAGATGTGTTATGCCTTGTGTTGACGCTTAAAATCGCAATGATGAATACTCCTCGCAAATGATTGCCAAACTCTATTATTTATTTATAATAATAATAATTAACTAGTAGGTGGGACCCCCTTGTAGACTAGTGCTGCTATGATGGATGTGTTGCACTCATATTTTTCTTTGTTGTTATAATGATGCTGACACAGTCTTCTAAAGCTGATGATGCAAGTCATGGTTTTATTCGTCGTGGCGACATAAGATGGTTGGTTGAATGTGTCATTTCTAGATGGTTTTGATTGTCACCTACGACTTATGGTAGTACTATGGATAAAGGGATCATTTTTTATAGGTGTTATGTTTATGCATTAAACGTTGTTGATTATTTTATACATGATTTCATGCAAAAGATGATATGGGAGCTTAAACAAAAAGGAAAACAAAACTATGGACAAGCCTTAAGGTATATGTGATTGACACAAATGAAAGGTCATAGACCTAGCTGCTAGACTTATGCGCTTGATTAAAAGACTATTTGTGAGGCATATATGGTAACGTTATAGCATATGGTTGTTGATAAATGTTTTGACACGACTTAGGGTGGCACACTATGCAATGGATATAGAAATGGATATTTGTTTGAATTAATGGTTGATGTTATGGTGTATGGGCTGGCTTGTACGTTGAATTGAATAGGGATGGGGGAGGAAGCGACATATATTTACTGCACGTCACTCAAACAACCCTCAAGCCCATCACACTAGCCATAGTTTCATTTGGTTTTTAGACTCTGGTGGTTGTGGAGGCTCTACGATTTCTGGTTGTGAAAGGAAAATACAGTCCAACTCTTCACTCAAGTGAGTTTTTCCAGCTCTGGATCCTTTATTTTCCATCCATGATGGTCCCTCTGTGTTATGAATCAATTTTTTTGGCTCAGGATTGCATGAGGTCTATTTTTTTCTTAAGTTTTGATTATGTATAAGTGTTGTTCTTATGGTTTCTTCTGTGAATACTATGGATTGTTGGCGTTTTAAAGAAAAATAATGGATTTTATTGTTGTTGGTAGCCCGCACACTGGTTTATTGGTTTAAAACATGTCGGTTAGCTCGGGGTTTTACTTTGGTTCTCTGTGGAAAATTATGATAATGGTGTAACACGCTTTGAGTTTTGGTGCGTGGGTTTTACTACCATTATTGGTGTTGAGTTCTTGTCACTCCTTTTCCTCTCGGTCGTGGTTATGTCTCATTCCTCCCGGATGCAATGCAAACTGTAAAGAGTCGCACTATTCGTGCTTTGTTTTGATCGATCCCAAGCTTTCTTTTGTCATGGCATTGCCTTCACTATCATTGTGCTAGAATAATTGCATAATCGGGTTTGTATCACCCAAAACTTTGAATGGAAGCTTGTATATGTGTTGGGTTGGCCATGGGTTGTGCTCAGGCATTATTTGCACAATGTTTCTAAGAGTTCGCTTCTCTCGTTATCCATTGGAGGTGGCTGACTGTTATGTTCTGGTAACCCTCACTGTCCAGATTTTTAAAAGTTACGTGTCTGTGGTGAATTTGGAAAAGGGCACGGGCTCTCTGTTTCTGCAAAAGACTACTCCTTGATTACTTCTCTGTGAAAACTTGTTTTTAAAAAAAATGGGGCACCAGTGATATGTGGGTTTGAAGACTCTTTCTTGATTAAGCCATCTCTCGTTACCTCTCTGCAATAATTTTTTTAAAAGAGCATGAACTATTTGTGTATCAAGGACTTTCTCATGTGGTCTAACTATTTACTCTTACCTCTATTACCATGTTAAACCCTAACACGATCTTGGTCTCGTCAAATATTAAAGACACCTATGTGTGCTCGACTCTGTTCTCCTCGGGCACGACTTGGTTCTGTTTCTCCTCAGGCACTATTTGGCTCTGACTTTTGTTGAGCATTTCTTCTAAAGAAAGTCTGTACATGAATCTCAAACTCAAAGTTTCATGTTATTGATTAAATGTTGCTTTCAAATAAGGACTTGGGTTGATTATATATATAAACGCCTGTGTGTGATTGAATCGGAGCCCGATTATGAGTTTTAATGAAAATAAATTATGTCACACAGTGTTGGAAAGTCGACAGTTAGAGGTTAATACTAGAGCTATTCTTATTTGAGTTTAAGAAATAAATATTTGGATGTGGATGGCTAGAATCACTGTGAATATTTCTATTTTGTTTTAAAAGGAAAAGGGGTTAACATTGGAACATGAAAGACTGTGGCTTGAAGGGTTATAATTATGGAATTGACAATGATGTCATTATGATGTTGCATATATATTGTATAGATGCAAATGCTTCTACAATTGAAGTATTTTGGGCATATGAATCGTCTTTTATTTGAAGTCAGTAAGCATTTTGTTTGTAAATAGAGGACAGTTAAATGATTTTGGTTTTAAAGTGGATGCTTATTGGATTGTGGGTCTGAACATAGTTATGGTTGTTGTTTGATTTAATTTATTTTTTATGAACAATATCTGTATTATTCCCTCTCATACTATCACTTTTTTGTTCATTATACCCCCCTCACGATCCCAATTTCATTTTTACATGCCTTGTTCTATAAAATAAATTCAAAACTGTGTATGGCAGCGGTAAACGATATGACACAGAAATAGGTGGCAACTGATATTTTTGGTATTGATTACACAGTTAGTTATTTAATGAATTGTTGAGCAGTACTCGTGTTTTATTCCCTGTCATCATAGCACTTTTTCGCTCATTACAATCCCTCCAGATGTCCCATGGACCCTATTACACCCCCTGCTCGCTTGGCAATTATTAAATAATTTATTATTGATTGAATTGCATGGGTCTTATATGAATTTCTGAGCCAAACATTGCTTCATATAAAAAAAATGCCATGTATGGTCTGTTAAGGGATAGTTACTAATGAATTTCTACATACATGATAAGTTTCTTCAGCAGAGTCAGTCATGGCATAAACAACAGAGGAAGAGGTAAGAACAGAGGGCCTAGAAGGCCTAGATTCTCAATTCATTTTGATGCTGACCCCCAAGAGTTGAACCAACTGTTTCAAGCTGGGTTCTTCAATTGGATTAGGCAAGGGATAGTTCAACTCTGACCATAGAGGCCTCCCTTCCAGCCTCAAAATATCCCTGGTATTCCCGTGCCTCCTCATGTATCCATGCAACTAGAAGTTCCTGAAAATGATGGATGGTAGGAGATTGTCAATCCGATAGTATCCCATCATCGTGGCTGGCCCAACTTGTCATTGCATCCTCCTCCTCCACCTGTAAATCCTAATGTTCAAATTTCTCTTGTACATTCACCTGTTCAGTCATCTCATGCTAGCAAATGGCTTAAAACTAATGTCCCCCATGTACAAGACAAAGGTAAAGCTGTTGCCTCCCCCTCATCTCCTTCAAATGACTCATCAAAATCGATGTCCTCCCGTATGCATCTGAAGGATGATTGTTCCCATGTTATTAGTGAGATTAAGCCTCAAGGTTCGAATCAACCTAAGGCTAATTCTGGAAAGTCCAACCGGGACAACAGTGATAGAAGAAGGATTGCCTCTCAAAGTGGCAAATATGGATTTTAATTTATGTGTTATGTTTGAGTTGTTGAAGACAGTGGTCTACATAAATTTTTGGACAACAAGCTATTTTTTTGGGATAATGTGGTTATTACATGTTTTGGATATGATTTGAATGATTTCTAATATTTAATATTCAAATTTTGGAAATATTTATGGGAGCTGCACGGAGGCATGTGTTTAAATGATTACCTAATTGTGTTTATTTTTTGTAAAGAATAAAAAAGGGAGTCACAAGGGGTCCCACCTATTTTGTTATTATTAAATAAAAACCCTTAACTATTATTATTATTATTACTTCCCCTAAACTGAAATTAGTTAAGTTTAATTAACTTATCTAAAGGAATTAGTTGAACTACTTCAACTGATTTTGAATGCATAAAAGCCAAATGAGATGGAAGAACAATAGGAGAATAGAAGGAGAAAGCAATACTAAGGTTTGCTCTTTTGTTTTCATGAGATAGTTAAGTTTCCATTCATTCTTGAGTTAATTAAAGGCCTAATTGTCTTTTTGACAACAGGGTCCTATTGTAGACAACAAGGTTCAAAGCTTAACCATATCATTTAGATGCTTGTTTCAGAGGTGTTTATCTATATTTGATAGTTTGTGTATACTTGTTTGTTTATGGATTAAATTTCATAACTGATAAAGGATATTGTGCTAAGTCAAGTTGGTAGCAGTCTATGGCAAGCCGATCCAGATTTTAAAGTTTAGTTTTTACTTCTTGTCAGAGTCCCTTTGTATGGTTTTCATTGGGGATATCTAAATTAGACTTTGGTCCATGCCCTCACAGGGATTTTGAAAAGAGAAAGATACCTTGATTTCTTGGAATGAAATAAAGCGGTTGCTATTCTGTCTCATTTGTGTGTATCTGTGACTTGGTTAATTTTGCTTTTGATCTCCACATTTACTTTCTGTAATCTGTATATTTTCAGAAAATTATATAAAAATTTCATATTTTGCAACAATCTTTTCATTTAAAAAATCAGCCTAAGCCCTTGTAATTAATACTTGTGCATTGGGAAATATTTTTTGAGGCTATAAAACATAGGGTGATATTCCCGACTTTCTTGTTTTAGCTAGGCAAGATTCGAAAATGCTCGAGTAAGATAAATCATATTTTTTCCTCAGCATTTATTTGGCGACCATTCTTGAGAGATCTTCCATATCTCTCTCATTGATTGTATGCTTGATTATCATTGAAAATTTTGTATTTCTGCGTTCGATTCTTTGACTGTTTTCTTTCCTTCATGACAATACCTGTTACAAAGCAGCCCAATATTGATCTTGGTCTTAAAGACCAGACCTACATTGCTTTAACCTTATTCAATACCACTTTAGAAATTGTTAAAACCCGGGCTGAGCTTGAACGCTCGTGGGCAGTGATTGAGCAAGACATAAGTGCCCGAGAACTTTGGGAAGCCAGGCAAAGACAACCTAGGAATCAACCATAGATTTCTTTTCCTAAAGTTTTGATCTTCTTTTCATGTCCTTAAACCCTCGCATCTCTAGGAGAAAAAAAGGTTTATCACCTGAAATTAACCCTATTGTTGACATAGGAAGAAAAAACGTTGTTTTGTCAACCAAACAAGGTACTCTAAGGAGAACTTTCTCTGATTCGGCTAGTTCGTCTTTCTCTCACTTACCTATCATTCACAAGATGGCAACTAGCAGTGGCTCTAGTGGCACTGGAGGTGCTTCTTCATCTCAACCTTCAGCCTCGTCAGTGATTGGTAACTTGTATAGCCATCAAGTTCCTATTCAATCTACCACCAATCCCACTAAGTTCATAAATAAGTATGTTCTCTTTCAATTAGAAGAAGATGCTACTACTACTCCGTGGCATGTTTCTTCTCCTCTGAACCTAGCACCTTCTACTCGTCCACTTCCAAAATTCAAATATCATCTCCCTAGGTTTTCAGGAAATAAAACGGTCACTACGAATGAACACTTTGTGGCATTTTCTAACACCCGTCACAACATAGGAGCAAATGACAATGACACTTGTATGTGCTTATTTGTTAACTCCCTTGAAGGGAAATCAATGACATATTTCTTTGATCTTCCTCCCAAGATTCTTTCCACCTGGTAGGAGTTAGTTTATTGGTTCAAATCTACTTATGGAGCCCAACCGAACAATTACGGGAATATAATAGCATTGCGTAGAAATACGGTGAGACTATCAAGTCTTTCAACTTACGTTTCACCAAGCTATATAACCAAATTCCTGAACTTATTCACCCTCATAACCAAACCGCTTTTATGAATTACTATAATTATCTAGCTTCCCCATACCGTCATAGGCTTGAATAAAAGGCCATTGACAACCTTGGTTCCGCTCTGCATACTTGTTTAGAGTATGAAGAACATCTTGAAAGAACAGGTCTTCCCAAAGGAAACTCAGTTAAACAAACGAACATGTCTGCCCTCTTACAGCTTGCACAAGACATGAATAACCGAATGATAGCGTATGAGCGAAAGGGAAATGTCCCTTCACTTACCCCTGGGGCCTCATCTTCTTCTTCACCACCCTTTATGGATCCTAATGAAAACAACTTCCAGCCTAAAGCCATCATGCCTCACAATTGGTGTAACTTTTGTGAGTAATACCATGAGGAAAGTACTTGTGAGGCAAAGAAGAGTGCTCGAGATAAAATCTTTGGTAAAAGGCCTGAAACTACCATTGTTGTTCTATAAACACTAGGAATAATTTCTATGCTTCGAAAGGAAAATATTTTCCCCCTCGTACTTCTTCTAGCCCAAGCTCATATTCACCAGCTGCTACTGTACAAGTTACTAAAAATCCTAATAGTCAAGGAATTCCCTCCCCTCCTCCCTATTCCAAATATAACATTCTCAATCAATTGGCTAATATTAAAGTCGATGCTACCCTCCTGGACATGGTTGTCATCCCTGAGCAACAAAAGCATCTGAAAAATTTCATGGAAGGAAAAACTTCCACTCTAGCCAATCTCTCTGAAGAGGTAGATGAAGAGGACTCAACTGTAAATAAAGTAGGTGTACATAATTTTAGACACTCTGTAAAAAATCCTCCGTTTTTTATTTCTGTAAAGATTATGGAAAAAATAGCCCATTGTTGTCTGATTGATGACAGTTCGGGCCCAAGTGTAACGTCGAAAATTATTATGGAAGAGCTAGGCTTGTCTTGTACAAATGAAAATGACAGAAGGATGCTCTCCTATAATATTTTACAACAATCGACCATAGGTGAGATTAAGGATGTGACCTTGGTTTTGTGCACGCATTTTGAAATAAGGACAACCCTTAATATTCAAGTAATTGACATGCCAGTGAGTAATTATTCAATCATCTTAGGAAGAGACTGGCAAGCCTGGATGGGTGGATACCTCTCGCTCGATGAGACACACTTATCCGTTCCTCGAAATTGGAAGAACATCATAGTCCTAAGGGAGGGAAAAATTTCACCTTATATAGAAAGAATCCCACAACCTAATGTAAATTATATCGAGGAGGACTTAGGAGTGTATTCCATCTTTGCAGATGAGGACAACCCTACCTTGGAACAGATCAACCTAGAGGATGGGATGTGGCATATGAACTTTGATGGTTCATGCTCCAATGAAGGAAATAGAGCTGGCATTATCTTGTACTCTCATGTGGGTAAAATTCACAACTTTTCCTATAGGTTAGAGTTTGCTTGAACAAACAATGTCACCAAATTTGAAGTGTTACTATTAGGCATTGAAAATGCCTATAATTTAGGTTGTGGTCACCTTACAGTTTTTGGGGACTCTGAACTTGTTGTAAATCTTGTACGCAATATATATTCTCCTAGCAACAAGTTAATGAAACGCTACACCCAAACTGTCTGGGCGCTTATCTCGAACTTGCTATCATTCAACATCACTCATGTTAAAAGGGAACTTAATTCAATGGTTGATAGGTTAGTTGTTTTTGCAGCCTCTCCTACTTGATAACTTCTACCACAAAGACCTGATTGCACCTTTCAATCTTTGTATCGTCCTCATATCCCTGACAATGTAGAGTCATGGCAGGTCTTCTCTAGTGATGAGAGCATAGGTGCTTTCATACAAAATGAACCTTATAAGCCCAAGGAGATTATATCTATGGAGGACAACAAAATTCTGAAGGGATTGACTCCTCTAGAAGGTTCATTTTCATCGAGTGATGTAGGCAACAAAGAAAAACATAAAGAAGAGGAGTCGAGAGGGAAAGTGGGTGAAACCATTTCCTTGAACATTGGGACACTCGATTCCCCAAAGAATGATAATATAGGTCCCCAATGTTCTGATGAAAAAAAAATGGAGTTCAGTGAATTACTTCATGAATTTCAAGATGTTTTTGCTTGATCTTATGAGGATCTTCATGGTTTTGATCTTGCTCATATACAAAACACCATTCCTATCAAGGAAGGCATCAAACTGGTTAGGAAAAAACAAAGACCCATTAACCCTGCACTGGAAGCAACTATTCAGAAGGAGTTGGAAAAACTCTTGAAGGCTGGGATAATTTTCCCTGTTAAGTATTCTGAGTGGGTTTCCAATTTGGTTCCCGTTCAGAAAACAACTGGTCAGATCAAATTATGCGTTAATTTTCGCGCATTGAATAGATCTAGCATAACAGATGATTTTCCTCTCTCTAATATGGAAATGATTTTGCAACAAGTTGCAGGGTCACAAATGATGTCCTTACTTGACGGTTTTTCTGGTTACAATCAAATCAAGGTAAAAATGACAGATAAATATAAAACCACTTTTATTTCACGTTGGGGCACATTCGCTTATGAACGTATGCCTTTTGGCTTATCTAATGCATGTGTCACTTTCCAAAGAGCTATGCAAATAGATTTTGATGACCTGATCGACAAAATTATCCAAATTTATCTTGATGAGTTAACTGTGTATTCAAAAAACCGATTAGATCATTTTGGTCATCTTAGAAAGGTTCTCATGCGATGTAGGAAATTTGGCATTTCTTTAAATCCTTCTAAGTCTATCTTTGACGTTACCAAGGGAAAGCTCCTTGGGCACATTGTCTCTGATTTAGAAATACGCATAGATCCCGAAAGGATTGTTGCTATCCTAAATCTTCCTACTCCTACTTCCAAAAAGGAGGTTCAAGCCTTTATGGGTATTATCGATTTTGTCCATAGGTTTGTTCTTGATTTTGCTGTAATGGTCAAACCAATTCACAATCTTCTTAAGCAATATCGCTCTTTTTCTTGGATTGATGACGTCGAAAATGCTTTCGTAAGGATCAAGAAGGCAAGAAGTTCCACACCGGTTTTGGCGAAGCCAAATTTTGAGAAAGAATTTATTATATATACTAATGCCACAGAGTAAGCAGTTTCTGCTATCCTCATGCAATGTGATGACCAAGTTAATGAGAAACCAATAGCTTACATGAGTCAAATCTTGCTAGATGATGAATTTAAATATTCTTACATTGAAAAACATGATTTTTCTCTTATTAAATCTGTTGAAAATTTTTGCCACTTTATCTTAGGTAAGCACACGGTGGTAAAAGTCCCTTTACCCGCTGTCAAGTTTTTGCTCTCACAAAATTATCTTTCAGGGAAGCTTGCACATTGGCTTGCCAAGATCCAGGAGCATGATTTAACTATCATGACTTCTAAAACCATTAAGGGATGTGACTTAGCCCTTCACTTATCTTAGCATGCAGAAGCAAGTGAATAAATTGATGAACAATATAGCTCTCTGTCAACACTATTTTATATTGACGGTCAAATCCTTCCTGTAGCTAAACATCCCTGGTATAAAGATCTGGTGTATTACTTGCAAAACCAGAGGTGTCCAGATAACTTAGATACTCATCAAAGGAGAAGGCTTCGTCTTGAATCTTCCAGATACGTCATTTTAGGAGACTTCTTGTTTAGGAGATCTACCGATGGTATGTTACTTCGTTGTGTGAATAATGAGGAAGCACATAAATTGTTACAAGAGACTCATGGATCTTCAGATGTTGTTATTCATGTAGGAGGCCACTTTTATGCTAAAACTATTGCTTTTAAAATTATCAGGAAAGGGTACTATTGGCCTTCAATCTTTCGTGATTCTTATAATTTTTCAAGATCTTGTGACAAGTGCTAGAATTTCGTTGGGAAGGAAAGTCTTTCTGCCATGCCTTTACAACCTGTCCTCCCTGACTTTCCTTTTTCAAAATGGGGTCTGGACTTTATTGGTCCTATTAATCCCCCATCCTCAGCAGGGCAAGTTTTTATCTTGACAACCACATATTATTTTACAAAATGGACTGAAGTTGTCCCACTTAAGCATTCATAGGATGAGTAGGTGATTTCTTTCCTTGAGACTAATATTTTTTCCAGATTTGGTCTTCCTTTGGAAATTATTACAGACAACGGTCCCGCTTTTATTTCTGCTAAGATAACTCGGTTTCTAGCTAATCTGGGGGTTAATCATTTTACCTCATCATCTTATTATCCCCATGGAAATAAGCAAGCCGAGTCTACTAACAAAAATCTGGTTAGAATTATCAAGAGGCTCATTGAAGATAAGCCTCGTCAATGGCACACTCTCCTCACTTACGCCCTTTGGGCAGATCGCACTACCACCAAGGTGAGCACTGGTTGCACTCCTGTCCAACTTGTTTATGGTCAAGAAGCCATTCTTCCTATCGAGATGGAACTTTCTTCTCTAAGGTTGATGCTACAGGTTGAAGAATTAAATTCTTCCAATATCTATCAAAGAGTGAATGAACTCTTGGATTTAGAGGAACAAAGGACGTTTTCCTTGGATAATATTTAGAGAAGACAACAAGTTGTTAAAAGATATTTCAATAAAAGTGGAAAGTTTGTCAAATTTAAGGTTAATGAGAAGGTCTTGCTGTGGGATTCAACCCATGCTGATAGAGGAAGGCATTCAAAGTTCCAAAAGTTATGGCTATGTCCTTTTAAGATAGCTTTTGTTCTGGGCGCAAATTCCTATATCCTAAAGGGCTTGGAAGAGCGATTGTTTTCCTATAGCACCAACGGTTCCCACTTAAAACACTATGTGGAACCAACTTGAAAGTTTAAATGTTGTATGAAATTTTTTCTGTATTATAGTTTTGTTTTATTGCTTTGATTTTACTTTGCTGTTATTTCTTTTTGTTGTTTCATTTATGTTGTTTATTTCTTTAATTGACTTCCTTTCCTGTCAGAAATAAAATTGTTGGATCAGTTTTTCCACAATGAAACTATTCTGCAAGTATTGTTAATCAACAACAACCAGGTTACACAATTTTCATGATGTTCCCCTTTGAAGACATCATTGAAATTGTTATCTACTTCAACTATTGTTAGATAAGATATTTGTTTTTCATTCCTATTTTTGCTTTCCTTTTCTTCCCTTCACTCCAAGAAACAAAAGAGCACACCATAATTTTTTTATCCTTGAAGTCAATAATGCTTTCACTATGATTAATCAAATTATTATGCGTACATGGATAAGCCCCTCATATGTAACACTTTCCATGAGTTATTCCCAAAATCCCAATTCATTTTCCCCTTAAACTGCTCACTTCCCCATGTTGCATAATCATTCTAATGTCTATTTCCTTGATCTGATGTTCACCTAGTCTAAGAAACCAGACAATCTGAGTTCTTAATCTATTGCAAACAGATTTCCCTGTGGAGTCGTCAGTTTGTTGATGCTTAAAATCACAACGATGAACACTGCTCACAAATAATTGCCAGGCTCTATTATTTATTTATAATAATAATAATTAACTAGTAGGTGGGACCCACTTGTAGACTAGTGGCGCTATGATGGATGTGTTGCACTCATATTTTTGTTTGTTGTTATAATGATGCCGACACAGTCTTCTATAATTCATGATGCAAGTCATGGTTTTATTCGTCATGTCGACATAAGATGGTTGGTTGAATGTGTCATTGCTAGATGGTTTTGATGGTCACTTGCGACTTACAACAGTACTATGGATAAAGGGATCATTTCTTACAGGTGTTATGTTTATGCATTAAACATTGTTGATTATTTTATACATGATTTCATGCAAAGAATGATATGGGAGCTTAAACAAAAAGGAAAAAAAAACTATGGAAAATCCTTAAGGTATATGTGATTGACACAAATGAAGGGTGATAGATCTAGCTGCTAGACTTATGCGCTTGATTAAAATACTATTTGTGAGGCATATATGGTAACATTATAGCATATGGTTGTTGTTAAATGTTTTGACATGACTTAAGGTGGCGCACTATGCAATGGATATAACAATGGATATTTGTTTGAATTAATGGTTGATGTTATGGTGTATGGCTTGGCTTGTACATTGAATTGAATAGGGCTGGGGAGGAAGCGACGTGCATTTACTGCACGTCACTCAAACAACCCTTGAGACCGTCACCTTAGCCATAGTTGCATTTAGTTTTTTTGCTCTAGTGGTTGTGGAGACTCCGCGATTTCTGGTTGTGAAAGGAAAATACAATCCAACTCTTTCCTCAAGCGAGTTTTTCCAAGTATGGCTTCTTTATTTTCCATCCATGATGGTCCCTTTGTGTTATGAATCAATTTTTTTGGCTCAGGATTGCATGAGGTCTATGTTTTTCTTAAGTTTTTACTGTGTATCTGTAACACACCCACTACGGGAACTAAGATTTTTCGGCTTTTTCTCCTCTTCTTCGAGGGACAGAGTTCCCGAATTCCTACGAGGTTCTAGCATAAGCTAGGTCCTCCAATCGGAACCTTCACCACACCAATTCAATGGTTCTTTCGTTGAAGATCCATCTTGTACAACTCACGCACCAAGCATAGGATTTACTCCCATGTGTCCATCGGTTGTGACCCCAGGCTAAGCCAAGAGGCGCCTTTCGCATTTCGGGACTTCGGGAACTGGGAGTTCAAAATGCAAGGGAGTCGAGTTCTTCGACTCTTCAAACCCCGAAACTCGAAATGCTATTCACACCAAGCCGCTTCGGGATTTCACCTACCGGGACTTGACATACCAGGATTTCGCGATGTATGAAGACAAGGGTTCATACCCTTCGGATTTCCGGGAGCCAAAACTCCGAAGCTCATATACCCTCTAAACTCCCTTCGGGGTTTCGCAAGTCAGGATTTCACGATGTGCGAGGACAAGAGGTCTTGCATTTGGGTTTCCCGGGAGCCGAAACTCCGAAGTTCATATATATACACTAAGCTCGTTTCGGGGTTTTGCGATTCGGTATTTCGCGATGTGCGATGACAAGAGGTCTCGCATCTAGGTTTCCCGGGAGCCGAAACTCCGAAGTTCATATATATATATGCTAAGCTCTTTTCGGGGTTTCTTAAGTCGAGATTTCGGAACTGGCGAGTACAAGAGACTTGCCTTTAGATATCCCGGGTGATGAAACACCGAAACATCAAGACTCTAATCACGCTACACTATTCCGGGGTTTCACAAGTAGGGATTTCGGGACTGACGAGTACAAGAGAGCTTACCCTTAGGTATCCCGGGTGTCGAAACACCGAAACGTCAAAAATTATCCATGCTATACTTATTTCGGGGTTTCATACTTCGGGATTTTGCGATATGCGCAGACAGGAGGTCTCGCATCTAGGATATTCGAAAGTTGAAACTCTGAAGCTCATATATCCACTAAACTCACTTTTGGGTTTCGCAAGTCAGGATTTCGCGATGTGCGATGGCAAGAGGTCTCGCATCTGAGTTTCCTGGGAGTCGAAACTCCAAAACACCGATATATATATATATATATATATATATATATATATATATATATATGAGGCTAAGTTCATTTCGGGATCTCGCAAGTCGGGATTTCAGGACTGGTGAGTATAAGGAAACTTGTCCTTGGGTATCCCGGGTGCCGAAACGTCGAAACACCAAACTCTAACCATGCTATACCATTTCAGGGTTTCTCAAGTCGGGACTTCGCGACATGCGAATACAAGGAAACTTGTCCGTGGGTATCCCGAGTGCTGAAACGCTGAAACACCAACATCTTAGGGACCCATTCTTTTTGGTGCAAGGTTTCCAAACTTAGGCCATCAAATCCTTCAACGGATTCTTGGGTAATTATCACCAGGCTTGGGGACATGACTGAAAGGCCTTCTTAACTTATTGAGTTATGAACTTTGTGATAGGGGCAAGGTAAGCTTAGATATTTTACTTAAACAATAGTCCTTTCAAGAAACTCACTCTGGCTCTGGACTAGTGAGGGAACTTTCCCAGAAGGAGGTGCCTTCAGGGAAATCCAACCAAGACATCGCGTGAGTCAAGTAAATGGGACAGATCTCCCGAGAACGGAATCAGAATCTGGGTTCAATATATATATATGGACCGAATATGGCCATACAAGTATAAGCGTGCATCCGCCTTTTTCGATCAAACACACCAGGCAACACTTCTATACAGAAACCATTCATGAGTGTACAACCATGAACATACATTCTAGGAACATTCAATTTTAAATACAGGACATAAATACTTATTAGAAAACACCAGGTGTAATGCAACTGCCGAGAGGGGTGCTCATTTCCACCCAACCGTAGGCTCAACGACTCCAAATGGATTTACCACTAGCCACCCCCGAGCTAGACCACGATGCTTTGATACTCAGCCTCTTACTTCCCGCTCGTCGAAAGTCCAGGATGAAGGTTACTCTCCTTCTCCTCTGCTCATGAATCAGTATATTTCCCGGAGTTCCTCTGGTTCTCCTTCCGCGGTTTTTGTCGCACGTGTGTGTGTCTGTATCTGTATGCTCCACTCTCCCCCTCCTTCCACACTTCTTTCCTCCTACGAGGTTGCGTGTGGCATGAAATTCCCTGTCCGATGGTCAGGTCTGAGAGCTTCTACGGATGGGCGGTTTGCCCCATCCCTTTATTTAGTCTTGAGGAGCCTCCCCACCTACCATCTGGGCGGGTAATTCATTTCAGGGTCTGAGAGTGAGCTTTGGTTTTCCTGAGCACGTACAAACCAATACGGTTTTGGTTCGGTGGAAGTTAATGCAGCCACTCTCGGCCCCTTCCACCACCTCTCATCAACCATCGTGGTATCTTTTCAGCACATCCCCCTCTCAACAGTTATACAACATATATTCATACATAATTTACATTCCTCGGACCCTTTATACAAAGGTCCATTAAATCAAACATTCACAATATTTGAGTTTGCCATAGTTCTTGGCCAGTATAGTTATTTTTACAGACTGGGGGAAACAGGGTGTTACAATTCCCTCCCCCTTAAAGGAACATTGTCCTCGATGTTCTATCTATCAATATGACATGTATGTACAGGGGTAAACAAAATCAGATATGCTCGTTTCATGCCATCTTCCATTTCCCATGTAGCCTCATCTGGGCCAAAATGTTTCCACTGCACCTTGACCTGTGCAATGGTTCGGTTCCTGAGCGGGGTTTCCTTTCTATCCAGTATGCATTGAGGTTCTGGTCAGAATTCTCCCTCCGGTTCCACCTGGATCATAGAACAGTCAATTAAATGATTCGAATCATGTACATATTTCTTCAATAATGAAACATGGAAAACATTATGTGCTTTTACTGTGGGAGGAAGTGCTAGCCTATAGGCTACAGGTCCCACTCTATCTAGAACTTCAAAGGGTCCAAAATATCAAGGTGCCAACTTGGCACAAGCTCCCATCCTCAGGGAACTCTTCCTGGGCCTAACTCTGAGATATACGTGGTCTCCCGCCTGGAACTCTTTTGGAGTTCTCCTTCTGTCGGCGTAGCTTTTCTGTCGGTTCTGAGCAACCTTTAGATATCGTTTTATATGAGTCACTTGTTGTTCCATTTCTTTCAACATGTCGGGTCCAATGGTAACTCTGTTTATGGGATTACTCCAACTGCTTGGAGTGTTGCATGACCTACCATAGAGGACTTCGAAAGGATCATCTTCAGGGATTCTTGGTAGTCGTTGTTGTAGGCGAATTCCACTAGTGGTAGGAAGTCTTCCCACCTACTTGGTTGATGCATTACATGCATCCTGAGCATGTCTTCTAATATATGGTTCACCCTTTCCATCTGTCCATTGGTTTGAGGGTGATAGGCTGTGCTAAATAGTAACTTGGTCTCCAAACAAGCCATCAATGATTTCCAAAAGTTGGAAGTAAATTTCGTGTCTCTGTCAGACACGATCTCTTTCGGCATACCATGCAGTCTAAATATCTCCTTCATGAATACGTTGGCGATGTCTATTGCCTTACAAGTTGACTTGACGGGGATAAAATGAGCGGACTTGCTCAATTTATCCACCACTACCATGATGGCGTCATTCTGTATGGTCGAGGTTGGTAATCCGGTGATGAAATCCATGGAGATGGTTTCCCATTTCCATTCTGGGATTGGTAGAGGTTGTAATAATCCTGTTGGGTGTCGATGTTCTACTTTAAGCATTCTATGCATTTGGCTAAGTACTCAACTATATCTTTCTTCAATCTATGCCAATAGAATCGTTTCCTAGTGGTCGTGATCATCTTCTGGTATCCTGGATGACCAGTATAGGGTATTTTGTGCAGTTCATCCATTATGAACCTCTCCAAGTCGTCACAATCTGGGATATACAATCTGTTTCTATAAGCGAGCATACCTCCTTCCATCATCTGGTAGCCTCCATACTTAATCCCTGTGGGTTCTTGCTGCAGGTACGAGGTCACGGTCTGGAAGAATGTGTCTATCTCTTGTGCATTTCTGACTCTTTCCTTGACATCCGTCTCACAGGTGCTTACCACTGCCAGGTGAATTGTTTTCATGCTTCTACTAAGGGAATCGGCCACCCTATTTTCCTTTCCCTTAATATGTTTGATTTCAAAATCAAACTCGCTGAGGAGGGCCATCCACCTAGCTTATCTAGCATTGAGCTTTGGTTGGTCAAATAGATATCGCAATCCACAGTGGTCTGTCATAAGTATAAATTTTCTTCCCAGGAGGTAATGCCTCCACATTTTCAAGGCGTGCACTATGGAGGCCAGCTCTAGATCATGGGTCACATAGTTGACTTCGTGCTCATTCAATTTTCGGGATTCATAGCAGACCACACTTCCTCCTTGCATAAGGACTCCTCCGAGCCCTTCCTTACAGGCATCTGTGCACACAAGGAAGTCAGCTTCAGAATCAACGATCTTCAGTACGGGTGCATGGGTCAGTAGATGTTTCAGGGTTTGAAATCTTTCTTCACATTTTTGTGTCCATGTGAATTTTGTCCCTTTCTTCTGGAGGGTAGTGATTGGACACCCAATCTTGGAGAATCCTTTTATAAATCTCCTATAGTATCCTGCCAAGCCCATAAAGTATCTGATATCCGAAACGTCCTTTGGGGTAGGCCATTCCATGATAGACCTGATCTTATTGGGGTCTACTGCTACCCCTTCTTCGGATAGGACATGGCCCAAGTAATGTATTTTCTTCTGGAAGAAGTCACACTTGCTAAATTTGGCATAGAGTTGATGTTCTCTTAGCACTTGAAGCACAAGCCTAAGGTGTTCCTCACGTTCCTCTCTATTCTTGGAGTAAATTAATATGTCATCAATAAAAACCAGCACAAATTTGTCTAGGAATCTGCTGAGCACATTGTTCATTAAGCACATAAAAGTGGCAGGGGCATTGGTCAATCCGAATGGTACTACCACAAACTCGTAGTGACCATATCTCGTCCTGAAGGCTGTTTTATGGATGTCTTCACCCTTGATTCGGACTTGATGATATCCCGATCTCAAGTCAATCTTTGAGAAGATAGAGGCACCTCCCAATTGATCGAACAAGTCATTGATCCTGGGTAAGGGGTACTTGTTCTTTATAGTTACCTTATTGAGTTGTCTATAATCTATGCACAGTCAGAGAGTACCGTCTTTCTTTTTCACAAACAGGACTGGTGCTCCCCATGGAGACACGCTGGGCTGGATATAGCCTATGTCCATCATTTCTTTCAGTTGTAATTTAAGCTCAACTAGCTCAGGTGTGCTCATCCTGTAGGGTGTCCTAGACACTGGCACTGCTCCTGGTGCAAGTTCTATTGAGAAGTCATTGTCCCTTCTCGGAGGTAGACCCGGTACCTCTTTCGAAAATACATCTCTGTATTCTCTCAACGTGGGGTGGTCTTCGAGGCTTGGTTTGTCACCTTCAATTGTTTTCAACACCTGTATTTCATATAGTGGACATCCTTTTCTGCAATACTTTCTCATTTGAAGAGCCGATATTTGTCTCACCGAGACAGGTTTTTGGATCCCTTGAAGGGTTATCCCCCTTCCTTCTTCACTTACACATTCCAAGGTTTTATGGTAACAGTCCAGTTTGGCCTTATGGGTGGCTAGCCAGTCCATACCAATCAATAGATCATACGATCCCAGGGGTAATACATTAAGGGTTGCTTGGGTGGGGAATTCGCCCATAATGAATTGGCAGGCTGGTATGACCTTCGTTACCCTTCTTTTGGTGCCAGTGGCTAACTGTACCAACCATGGCTTGACGTTTTTATGTGGCTATAGTTTACATTTATCAACAACCTTAGGGGCTATATAACTCAAATTTGAACCAGGGTCAATCAGAATAAACACTAGATGGTTGGTGATCATACCTTCGATTTCCACCACTGAAGCTTGGTGGTCAGCTTGGTTATTATCCAAGGCTGCATAAATTTGCGGCACACTCCTGGCTACATCATTGACGGTGGTATCTTCTTGAACGTTGTAAATTCTTCGACTGCTCTGTTTTCGGTGCGGGCAGTCCCTCAGTAGATGTTTTTCTCCACAACCCCAACACTTCAAAGGTTCTCTCTTTGGGTTATCAGTCTTTACTGGGGCAGATCCAGAAAGTTTATTTCTGCTGAAGGAGGGAAAGTTCTGCTGGTGTACACTTCGGGCTGCGAAGCTCATCCTTGAGTTCTTTTTATAGTCCTTAAATCTTGGGGATTTAAACCCCTTTTTCTGGAATCCCGAACTATTCTTTTCCTTCCAGCCTTCGCAAGGTCCTGTCCGATGCCCAAGTTGTTCATAACAATATCTTGCCTTTTGGATAGTATCTTTTAGGGTCTTTGGTTCGTCAAATTCAATCATGTTCTGAGAGTTCTTAGGTAATCCATTGATGAATCGTTGCACCTTTGCCTTTTCAAGGAATCTGCTGACATATTCCTCTATGGTGAGTTGCCCCAGTTTAAGTTCATAGAATTCTTTAGTCTTTTCGTCGAAATATTTTTCCGACAGATACTTCTTCCTGAAGTATTTCTCAAACTGTTCCCAAGACAGGTCTTCTTCGTGAATCCCTTTTACATTCTTAAGGTCTTCCCACCAAATGGAAGCATTTCCATTCAAGTTGAAGGTGGCTACTCGGGCCTTCAAATTTTCTGAGAAATCATGGACTTTGAAATACTTCTTTAGTCCAAGCAACCAGGCCTCCGCTTCCTCTCCCTTCTTTATTTCACCATCGAAGGAGGGTGGTTTGGCCT
The DNA here is from genome assembly GCA_009831015.1 of Picea engelmannii. Lineage (NCBI taxonomy): Eukaryota > Viridiplantae > Streptophyta > Pinopsida > Pinales > Pinaceae > Picea > Picea engelmannii. Next base: position 27,157 of record ML817066.1, on the reverse strand, counting down.
TCTTGAACTCTTCAACATTATGACTCTTGGAAAGTTTTCGCTTCTTTCGATTTCTTCGGGAATGAGAACTGGTTCTGCTGCTAGAAGATCCCTCCGAGTCGCCAGCTTCCTTTCCAGAGGAATCGTCCGACGCTCGTCCTTTATCTCTGGGGTGGACCTTTCTCGAGGTGCTCCTCTCAGTGTGGCCACTGACATGACCACGTTTATGTATCTCAGGTTCATGTTGCAATTGCCTTTGTATGTTGGATAAGCTCTGCAGTAAAACTGCATTAATTTCCGTTTGCTTCTCTTTCTCTTTTATCATCCTTTCGTTGTCAGCCTTGCAGCTCTGTAATTCGACCATGAGGCTCCTCACAGTCTCAACTAGATTTGGAGGGGTCCCTACTGCCCTCCATTCGTCAGACTCTTTGTCTCTATTGTGGGAGCTCTCCCCCACTTCATGGTGAGTCACCATTCTATACATCTGAAATTTCCCACGGTTGATCGTCCGCTTGTGTGCAAAAGAAAAAATGCTTGTTGTTAGTCAATATTTATATACATTCATAACCCACGCAATATTCATATTTTTCACATGCATACACACAATAGGGGTTTTTCATTCTTAACTTCGACTTTTGATTAAGGGGGTTAAGATAGAGGGTTACTCCTGTTAAGAGTGCTTCGAATGGAGTCTTTGCGCAACCCGCTCATGAGCCCAAGCAGGCCAAGTGTTGTAACCATGCTCTGATACCAATTTGTAACACACCCACTACGGGAACTAAGATTTTTTGGCTTTTTCTCCTCTTCTTTGAGGGATAGAGTTCCTGAATTCCTACGAGGTTCTAGCGTAAGATAGGTCCTCCAATCGGGACCTTCACCACGCCAATTCACTGGTTCTTTCGTTGAAGATCCATCTTGTAAAACTCACGCACCAAGCGTAGGATTTACTCCCATGTGTCCATCGGTTGTGACCCCAGGCTAAGCCAAGAGGCGCCTTTCGCATTTCGGGACTTCGAGAACCGGGAGTTCGAAATGCAAGGGAGTCGAGTTCTTCAACTCTTCAAACCCCGAAACCCGAAATCCTATTCACACCAAGCCGCTTCGGGATTTCACCTACTGGGACTTCGCGTACCGGGATTTCGCGATGTATGAAGACGTGGGTTCATACCCTTCGGATTTTCGGTAGCCGAAACTCCGAAGCTCATATACCCTCTATACTCCCTTCGGGGTTTCGCAAGTCGGGATTTCACGATGTGCGAGGACAAGAGGTCTCGCATCTGGGTTTCCCGGGAGCCAAAACTCCGAAGTTCATATATATATGCTAAGCTCATTTCAGGGTTTTGCGAGTTGGGATTTCGCGATGTGCGATGACAAGAGGTCTCGCATCTGAGTTTCCCGGGAGTCAAAACTCTGAAGTTCATATATATATATGCTAAGCTCGTTTTAGGGTTTCGCAAGTCGGGATTTCGGGACTGGCGAGTACAAGAGACTTGCCTTTAGATATCCCGGGTGCCGAAACACCGAAACATCAAGACTCTAATCACGCTACACTATTCCGGGGTTTCACAAGTCGGGATTTCAGGATTAACGAGTACAAGAGAGCTTACCCTTAGGTATCCCGGGTGCCGAAACACTGAAACGTCAAAACTTATCCACGCTATACTTATTTCGGGGTTTCATACTTCAGGATTTCGCGATATGTGCAGACAGGAGGTCTCGCATCTAGGATATTTGGAAGTCAAAACTCTGAAGCTTATATATCCACTAAACTCACTTTGGGGTTTCGCGAGTCGGGATTTCGCGATGTGCGATGGCAAGAGGTCTTGCATCTGAGTTTCCCGAGAGCCGAAACTCCGAAACGTCGATATATGTATATATATATCTATGAGGATAAGTTCATTTCAGGGTCTCGCAAATCGGGATTTTGGGACTAGCGAGTAGAAGGAAACTTGTCCTTGGGTATCCCGGGTGCCGAAACGCCGAAACACCAAACTCTAACCACACTATACCATTTCAGGGTTTAGCAAGTCGAGACTTCGCGACATGCGAATACAAGGAAACTTGTCCTTGGGTATCCTGGGTGCCGAAACGCCGAAACACCAACATCTGAGGGACCCATTCTTTCTGGTGCAAGGTTTCGAAACTTAGGCCATCAAATCCTTCAACGGATTCTTGAGTAATTATCACCAGGCTTGGGGACATGACTGAAAGGCCTTCTTAACTTATCGAGTTATGAACTCTGTGACAAGGGCGAGGTAAGCTTAGATATTTTACTTAAACAATAGTCCCTTCAAGGAACTCACTCTGGCTCTGGACTAGTGAGGGAACTTTCCCAGAAGGAGGTGCCTTTGGGGACATCCAACCAAGACATTGCGTGAGTCAAGTAAATGGGATAGATCTCCCGAGAATGGACTCAG
>ML817066.1:12640-24747 GCA_009831015.1 Picea engelmannii | reverse complement strand
CGAATATGGCCATACAAGTATAAGCGTGCATCCGCCTTTTCCGATCAAACACACCAGGCAACACTTCTATACAGAAACCATTCATGAGTGTACAACCATGAACATGCATTCCAGGAACATTCAATTTGAAATACAGGACACAAATACTTATCAGAAAACACCAGGTGTAATGCAACTGCTGAGAGGGGTGCTTGTTTCCACCCAACCGTAGGCTCAACGACTCCAAGTGGATTTACCACTAGCCACCCCTGAGCTAGACCACGATGCTTTGAGACTCGGTCTCTTACTTCCTGCTCGTCGGAAGTCCAGGATGAAGGTTACTCTCCTTCTCCTCTGCTCATGACTCACTGTATTTCCCGAAGTTCCTTTGGTTCTCCTTCCACGGTTTTTGTCGCGCGTGTGTGTGTCTGTATCTGTATGCTCCACTCTCCCCCTCCTTCCACAGTTCTTTCCTCCTACGAGGTTGTGTGTGGCACGAAATTCCCTGTCCGATGGTCAGGTCTGAGAGCTTCTACGGATGGGCGGTTCGCCCCATCCCCTTATTTACTTTTGAGGAGCCTCCCCACCTACCATTTGGGTGGGTAATTCATTTTGAGGTCTGAGAGTGAGCTTTGGTTTTCCCGAGCACGTACAAACCAGTACGGTTTTGGTTCGGTGGAAGTTAACACAACCACTCCTGGCCCCTTTCACCACCTCTCATCAGCCATCATGGTCTCTTTTCAGCACATCCCCCTTTCAACAATTATACAACATATATTCATACATCATTTACATTCCTCTGACCCTTTATACAAGGGTCCATTAAATCAAACATTCACAATCTTTGAGTTTGCCCTAGTTCTTGGCCAGTATAGTTATTTTTACAGACTGGGGGAAACAGGGTGTTACAGTATCAATGCTGTGCTTATGATTTCTACTATGAATACTCTGGACTGTTGGCGTTTTAAAGAAAAATAATGGATTTTATTGCTATGTGTAGCATGTGCATTGGTTTATTGTTTTAAAACATGTCGGTCAGCTTGGGGTTTTACTCTGGTTCTCGGTGGAAAATTATGATAATGGTGTAACAAGCTCTGATTTTTGGTGCGTGGGTTTTACTACCAGTCCTGGTGTTGAATTCTTGTCACTCCTTTTCCTCTCGGTTGTGGTTATGTCTCACTCTTCCCGGTTGCAATGAAAACTCTTAAGAGTCACATTTTTTGTGCTTTGTTTTGACCGAGCCCAAGCTTTCTTTTGTCATGTCATTGCCTTCACTATCATTGTGTTGGAAGAATGGCATAGTCAGGTTTGTATCACCTAGAACTTTGAATGGAAGCCTATATATGTGTTGGGTTGGCCATGGGTTGTGCTCATGCATTCTTTTCATAGTTTTTCTAAGAGTTCACTTCTCTCGTTATCCATTGGAGGTGGATGAATGTTATGTTCTGGTAACCCTCATTGTCCAGATTTTTAAAAGTTATGTGTCTGTGGTGAATTTAGAAAAGGGCACGTGATATTTGTTTCTAGAAAAGACTACTCCTTGATTACTTTTCTGTGACAACTTGGTTTTAAAAAAAAGGGGCGAAGTGATCTCTATGTTTGAAGACTCTTTCTTGATTAATCCATCTCTCGTTACCTCTCTGCAATAAATTTTTTAAAAGAGCACGAACTGTCTATGTCTCAAGGACTTTCTCATGTGGTCAAGCTATTTACTCTTACCTCCATTACTATGTTAAACCCTAACACAATCTTGGTCTCATCAAAGATTAAAGACACCTGTGTGTGCTCGGCTCTATTCTCCTCGGGCACTATTTGGCTCTGTTTTTTGTTGAGCATTTCTTCCAAAGAAAGTCCGTACACGAATCTCAGATTCAGAGTTGCATGTTATTGATTAAATGTTGCTTTCAAATTAGGACTTGGGTTGATTATATACATAAACGCATGTGTGTGATTGAATCAGGGCCCGATTATGAATTTTAATGCAAATAAAATATGTCACACAATGTTGGAAAGTCGACAGTTGGAGTTTAATACTGGGCCTGTTGTTATTTGAGTTTAAGAAATAAATATTTGGATGTGGATGGCTGGAATCACTGTGTATATTTCTGTTTTGTTTTAAAAGGAAAAAGGGGTTAACATTAGAACATGAAAGACTGTGGCTCGAAGGGTTATAATTATGGAATTGGCAATGATGTCATTATGATGTTGCATATATATTGTATAGATGCAAAGGCTGCTACAATTGAAGTATTCTGGGCATATGAATCGTATCGTCTTTTATTTGAAGTCAACAAGCATTATGTTTGTAAATAGAGGACAATTAAATGATTTTGGTTTTAAAGTGGACGCTTATTGGATTGTGGGTTTGAACAAAGTTATGGTTGTTGTTTGATTTAATTTGTTTTTTATGAACACTATTAGCATTATTCCCTCTCATACTATCACTTTTTTGTTCATTATACCCTCCTCACGATCCCAATTTCATTTTTACACGCCTTGTTCTATAAAATAAATTTAAAACTCTGTATGGCAGTGGTAAAAGATATGACACAAAAATCGATGGCAACTGATATTTTTGGTATTGATTGGACAGTTAATTATTTAATGAATTGTTGAGCAGTACTCGTGTTTTATTCCCTGTCATGCTACCACTTTTTCGCTCATTACAATCCTTCCAGATGTCCCATGAACCCTATTTCACCCCATGCTCACTTGGCAATTATTAAATAATTTATTATGGATTGAATTGCATGGGTCTTATGTCAATTTTTGAGCCAAACGTTGTTTCATATAAACAAAATGTCATGTATGGTCTGTTAAGGGACAATTACTAATGAATTGCTACATAGAGGATGAGTTTCTTCAATAGAGGCAGTCATGGCATAAACAATAGAAGAAGAGGTAACTGGAACAGAGGGCCTAGAAGGCCTAGATTCTCAATTCATTTTGATGTCAATCCCCAGGAGTTGAACCAGTTGTTTCAAGTTGGGTTCTTCAATTGGATTGGGCAAGGGATGGTTCAACCCCGACCAGAGAGACATCCCTTCTAGCCTCAAAATATCCCTGGTATTCATGTGCCTCCTCATGTATCCATGCAACCAGAAGTTCCTGAAAATGATGGATGGTAGGAGATTGTCAATTCGACAGTCTCCCACCATCGTGGCTGGCCCAACTTGTCATTGCCTCCTCCTCCTCCACCTGTAAATCCTAATGTTCAAATTGGCCCTGTACATTTACCCATTCAGTCCTCTCATGCTAGCAAACGACTTAAAACTGATGTCCCCCATGTACAAGACAAAGGTAAAGCTGATTCCCCCCCTCATCTCCTTCAAATGACTCATCAAAATCAGTGTCCTCCCGTATGCATCTGAAGGAAAATTACTCCCATGTTATTAGTGAGATTAAGCCTCAAGGTTCGAATCAACCTAAGGCTAATGCTGGGAAGTCCAAAGGGAACAATAGTGATAGAAGAAGGATTGCCTCTCAAAGTGGCAAATATGGATTTTAATTTATGTGTTATGATTGAGTTGTTGAAGACAATGGTCTGCATAAAGTTTTGGACAACAAGCTATTTTTTTAGGATAATGTGGTTATTACATGTTTTGGATATGATTTGAATTATTTCTGATATTTAATATTCAAATTTTGGATATATTTATGGGAGCTACAAGGAGGGATGTGTTTAAATGATTATCTAATTGTGTTTATTTTTTGTAAATAATAAAATAAGGGAGTCACAAGGGGTCCCACCTACTTAGTTATTATTAAATAAAGATCCTTAACTATTATTATTATTATTACTTCCCCCAAACTAAAATTAGTTAAGTTTAATTAACTTAACTAAAGGAAGTAGTTGAAGTACTTCCACTGATTTGGAATGCATAAAAGCCAAATGGGAAGAAAGAACAAGAGGGGAATAGAAGGAGAAAGCAATACTAAGGTTTGCTCTTTTGTTTTCATGAGATAGTTCAGTTTTCATTCATTATTGAGTTCATTAAAGGCCTAATTCTCTTTTTGACGGCATGGTCCTATTGTAGACAACAAGGTTCAAAGCTGATCTATATCATTTAGATGCTTGTTTTAGAGGTGTTGATCTATCTTTGATAGTCTGTGTATACTTGTCCGTTTATGGATTAAATTTCATAACTGATAAATGATATTGTGCAGAGACAAGTTGGCAACAGTCTGTGGCAAGATAATCCAGATTTTAAAGTTCAGTTTTTACTTCTTGTCAGATTCCTTTTTAATGGTTTTCATCGGGGATATCTAAATTAGGCTTTGGTCCATGCCCTCACAGGGATTTTGTAAAGAGAAAGATACTTTGATTTCTTGGAATGAAATAAAGCGATTGCTATTCTGTCTCATTTGTGTGTATTTGTGAATTGGTTACTTTTGCTTTTGATCTCCACATTACTTTCTGTAATCTGTATATTTTCAGAGAATTATATAAAAATTTCATATTTTGCAACAATCTTTTCATTTAAAAAATCAACCTAAGCCCTTTTAATTAATACTTGTGGATTGGAAAATATTTTTTGAGGTTATAAAAGATAAGGTGATATTCTAGACTATCTTGTCTTAGCCAGGCAAGATTCGAAAATGGTTGAGTAATATAAATCATATCTTTTCCTCACCACCTTGCTTCCGTTAAAAAAAGGTTTTGCTTCTAGTTTATTATTGAGCACTTGGCACTCTCATGTACGCAGCCTATAGCCCATCAAGAAATTAGTAGAGGCCAACTTCTCAAATGGGTTCGATGAGATTAGAAATAGAGTATTGGGGTAATACAAAAAAAAAAAATAACAACTTGACCAGAGTCAACACGTTGCAAACTGGAGGGGTTGGTTTTGTACCACAGGCGAAGACATATTATATTGACAATTTATAATCGTTGATACTAAGAAAGGAACTGCCTTTTAAAAGATAATGAAAAGAATGACTAATTCACGGTAATCAAATCCTTAAATGAATTTAAAATAAGTAAGGTTATAGCGCAAATCTTAACATAAATTGACAACTTTTTAAACTAGTTTAGGGCAACGATATGACCTAATATTTAATAGGCCATATTATCCTTACATAGGAAAGACACAATTTTTCCATGTTTCGATTTAGATCAAGTGAAAAGATTAAATGACACGAGAATACAAATATTTTCAAGAAAAACAACATCCGATAACCAACAATATCAAATAAAGTTGAACAAAATCCATACCTTGAGCGTTCCCTTGCAATGGTTGCATGTGAAGCAAGCCTTGTGGTAAGAAACTCCATCAGTGAAATAAATTGTTTTATCAAAAGCTTTTCACCTTTGATGCGTTCCGGTGAAGGCCATAGCCGATCTGAGAATTTTATTGTAAAATAACAATCCTTCAGCCCTCGCGTTCTAAATAGTTGTGATAATATTTCCGCCATATAAATCAACAATATTTAACTCAAAATAACACTTTCTAAAATGGTTTCAAGGTACAAATAGTAGATTCAATTTCTTCTCCCTTTTAACAAACCATACAAACCATTTCCCCACATAAATACATAAATTTTAGCTCAAAACGACTTACCTCGCCTAACAAGATATCATTAAAATAATTGCTTTATGAAGTGAGTTTGTTTGATATTTTATTACAAACTATTTATAATATAGTAACGGATATAGCTATTCATTGATACAAATAGGATATATAATATAAAATATAATTGTGTATATCAATTACTAAGTCATTGACAAATGCATAGTTCATAAGTCATGGAACAATGATATGGAAAAGAGTGTAAGAGTACTTCTTGGATATGCATTGACAAGGCTGTGTCTTATGAAAAATGTTGGAAAGATGTTACCATGTGTATACTACCCCATTTGTAGCCACGTTGAGTAGTATCATGATATGGACAGATGCTAAGAATGCATGGTATAGGGAGGCAACATGCCTTGCATGCAACATAAGTAAGTATTGTAGTTGTCAATTTCGTTATTTTTTGTTTCTTTCTTACCCTTAGTGAACATTTTAGATTCACATGATAAAATTGGTGTCCAATTCATTATGTTTGATGACGGTGAGCATGTCTTCTTGTAGGTGATGGAGGTCGAAGGCTTGGTAGAGCATGAACAAATATGTGGATACCATATTGATTACTTTGCTTGATTTCCAAGAGGAAATGAGGCCCAAGGAGTTGGCATCTTGGTTATGTTGCTTTGTGCTATGGATGTGTGTAGTCATAGAGCTTTATAGGAACATGAGATGTAATCTATATGAGGCCATGGTGATCTCTAACTCATGGGATCCATAGTGCATGCTAGGATTCGGGTTCACATTGAGATTCAAAGGCACACCACCATTGTAGTAGTTGTCGATGATCTCCCAGAAGTGGGTGAAGATGAACACACTGATGGATGAAAATGTCAATTGGGATCGTCTATGGAGAATCTGATGGGTAGCCCCTAGAAATTCCCATTGTGTAGAGCCTTGTCTATGCCCACATCGATGACAAGATTGTTGTTCATGAAGTTGATCCCTCACTAGATCACGTGTGTATCACCTCTAATGACTTTGATTTAGGGACTCAACCACCACAGGGAGTTTCTTAGAGCATAGTGGTCTTGCTTTGGTTTCTATAGGGGATTCATATCATTATTCTTAGCTATGATTTCCTTGTATGTGTTACTATCTGCAACATACTCTATTACTGTGGCTGCTTCTGTTTGAGGGGGATGGTGCTTCAGTCTCTATGTCAATGGGTCTGTGAACTCAGGCTTTGCTTGCATTGCTGCACACAACATGGAAAAGATGATTTATGATAGAAAACATAGGACATTGGCATCAACGCACACAATAGAATCTAGGCTTGTTGCAATAGAAGTTCTATTCATGAAGGGTTGAAGGCTTTAGGCATTGGTGATAGAGGCCTTCCAGGGTCTCCACCTGCTCCCTCATATATCTAACATAATTTCTTGGCTATAGCTCCATTCACTGTGAATTGTATTGTTGCACTTAAAACTCATTGGCTGCAAACACAATAAAGCATTGTCTCTCTCTATGACAGGTCCATTTGTTCCTCTGAGTCTTAGGAGGAGAATGAAAAGAAAAGGCATAACAATTCTATAGCATTTCCAAATGACGTTTGGTCATTTGATCAACTTGCTAAATTGATCAAGACAGAAGGAAGAAGTGAAGGAGGAGGCTAGGAAATCCAATCATATTGGATCTGACATAATAGTTGCAGACCAATGGGATGAGGCCAAGATGAGGTAGGTGGAGGTGGTGTATAGAGGATAGGTTGCAAAGGAAAATTGTCTAACCAATTTTTAGGAAACCCTTGGATTTGGATGACAGGTTTCGAGAGGGTCGACAAGGCATAAACACAAGTGTCAATGACTGGTGTTTTAGTGTAGATTTTAACCTTGTACAATATTTACTGCAAACAATTTTTTTAGTAAAAGAACATAAAATATACAATGGAAAATACAAACATTACACATAGATTTTTCCCCTGGAAATCCAAACCGGGAAAACCAACATATTCTACATTCATTCATAGTGTTACATTGTTTACAATACAATATACATATAGGAGTCAGTGGCATCCAAAACCCTAACCCGATGACCTGGATTAGTCAACAACCCTAATTCCTTAACCGAAAATAGAAAACCATCGGCAAAAACCATGTGCCGAAAAATCGCCCAAAAATGCGACATGTTTCCCATCGTGCAAAGAATATAACACATACCCAACATTCTCCCACTTGTTGTTTTCTTTGCATACATGGGGTTACAGGGTTACATAGTCAACAATCCAGGGCATCAATGCCCATAGATCCTATACACCAAGAGAACTTCTCAGTGCTCACATATTTTATTAAAGAATCTACAACATTCTTCAAAGTGTCCACCTTCATTAGCAATACCTTCTTTTCTTCAACCATGTCTCTCACAAAGTGATATTGAATATCAATATGCTTTGTCTTCGAATGATAAGTCGGGTTCTTCGCCAGAAAAATTGCACTTTGACTATCACAATATATCCTTACAACTTGTTGTACCAACCCAATACCTGAACACAATCTTTGTAACCATACTGCTTCCTTACTTGCAGGAGTGCCTGCCATGTATTCAACTTATGTATTTGAAAGTTCCACTACAGCCTATCTTTTTCTCATCCAACTTATTGCTCCTCCAAACAGGTTAAACATATACCCACTTGTAGATATCCTACGATCCAGATCTCCAGCCCAGTCTGCATCCACAAAGCCATGTATATCCACCACTCTGTCCAATCCTGTTCTTCATTGGTAGCACAATCCATTGCTAGCAGTGCCACGCAAATACCTGAAAACCCTTTTTACTGCTGTCCAATGCTCCTTCCCTGGATTTGACATTTACCTGCTCAAAACTCCCACTGCATGTGCAATGTCTGATCTAGTACAAACCATTGCATACATCAAACTTCCAACTGCACTCGCATATGGAACACGAGACATGTCCTCCTCCTCTTCCTATGCCTTGGGACACTCATCCACATATAACTTTACACCAACAGGAATAGGAACCTTGACCAGTTTACATTCCTGCATATTAAACTTCTGCAATATTGTCTCGACATATTTTCTTTGATTTAACCAGAGTTTCCTCTTTTTTCGATCTCTTTTAATTTCCATGCCCAAAATGAAATTTGAAGCACCGAGATCCTTCATGTCAAGTTTAGAGGACAATTGAGTTTTCACATCCTGGATAATCTCCTTGTTGTTTCCTATCAACAACATGCCATCCACATACAAGACCAAATAAATTAAATGATCAACAATTAATTTAAAATACACACAGTGATCCTCTTTGATTCTTGTGAAGCCAAGTCCCATCTTATAAGTATCAAATTTTTGATACCACATCCTTGGTGATTGTTTTAAACCATACAAGGACTTTTTCAGCTTGCATATCAACTCCTTCTTTCCCTTCACAACATAGCCTTCTGGTTGCTTCGTATAGATTTCTTCTTCTAGATCCCCATGTAGGAATGTTATCTTCACATCCATCTGTTCTAATTCAAAATCAAATGCAACAACAACAAATAACATAAATTTTATAGAGGTTAACTTGGCAACATGAGAAAAAATTTCACCAGAATCAATTCTCTCAACCTGGGAATAACCCTTTGCTACTAACCGAGATTTGTATTTCTCCACTTTTCCTTCTGCATTCAACTTCTTTTTAAATACCCATTTGTTTCCAATGGGATTTCTTCTAGTCGACAACTCCACTATATCCCAAGCCACATTCTTATCCAAAGATGCCATTTCTTTGTCCATGGCTCTTTTCCAGAGATTTCCATCCTTTGAATCCACTGCCTCCCTGACAGTTCTAGGATCATCATCAGTAATAGACAAAGCAAAATTTGAACAGAAATAAGATGAAGTATACCTTTCCAGTAGCCTTCTTTCTCTAACCGATCTCCTCAATATTGGAGTATGAGGATCTTCTTATTCTGATTCATGTTCTTTTGTAGAGTTTGACTCATCATCCTTTAAATCAAACTCTATTTTCTCTGGTTCTTCCTTACTTGGTAGGACTTCTTGTTTAACAACATCCTTCATTTCTCTAAATATCACATCTTGGCTATACACTACCTTCTTAGTTTCTGGGTTCCAAAGATTCTAACCTTTGATACCATCTTTATATCCAATAAAGATACACTTTTCAGCCTTCTTATCTAGCTTACTCATGTTTTCCTTTGGAACATGGACATATACATCACAACCAAATACCTTGAGATGTGCGAGAGAAGGTTTTTTACCAGTCCATACCTCTTGTGGAGTCTTGTCATCCAACGCTGATGAGGGTGATTTGTTGACCAGGTAGCATACAATACCCACTGCCTTTGCCTAGAATTCTTGCCCCAACCCGACACCACTGAGCATGCACCTTGCTTTTTCCATTAGCGTCCTTTTCATCATTTCTGCAACTCCATTCTGTTGAGGTGTATATGGAGTAGTATTCTACCTTGTTATACTGCAATTCTTACATAATTCTTCAAATTCATTCTTGTAGAACTCTCCATCATTATTTGTCGTCAACACCTTAATTCTTCTCTCTGTTTGATTCTCAACAAGAGCCTTGAACTCTTTAAACCTGTCAAAGACTTTAGATTTATTCCTGAGGAAATATATCCAAGTATTCCTCAAGAAGTCATCTATAAATGAGACATAGTACACAGATTTTCTCAATGATGGGACCGATACAGGTCCAAAAACATCACGGTGAACTAGCTGTAAAATTCCTTCCTCTCTCGTTGCACCAGAAGGGAATCTTACCCGATTCTGTTTCCCATATACACAATGTTCACAGAAATCAAAATCCAGAGAGCAGTTAGACATACCTTCAACCATACCTTTATCGTGTAGTAGTCGAAGACCCTTCTCTCTGATATGCCCCAGTCTTTGATGCCACAACATAACCATTTCTCCAGAGAATATATGATTTCTTTCTTCTTCAACTCCAATATCAGGAACAATGGAACTATTACAATCATCACTAATAGTTCTTCTTTGCATATTATACAGAGTTCCAAACTGAACTCCCTTCAACAACACCATTGCTCGAACCATCCTGCAGGTTTCCTTTTCAAATATTGTTTTTACCCCTCCACCGTCCATTTTTCTTACATAAATCAAATTTCTGGCTAAAACTGGGATGTGTAGAACACCGGGTAGTGTTCTAATCCTTCCATCTATGAGCCTCAACTTGACTTTTCCTCATCCTATAATTCTGGTTGTCGAATCATCACCTAGGAAAACATTACCTCCATCATACCTTTCATATTCACAAAACCACTCCCTGTGGGGAGTCATATGAAAGGATGCACCCGAGTCAACCAACCATGCCTCGTGATCTGCATGTGTGCTTGAAGAAGCCAAGTACACATCCCCTCCTTCTTCCTTGGAGGTCTTTTCTTCTGTAGAAGGAAATTCTTCAGATCCCTTATTTTTCTCAACTTTTGATCTACACTGCTTCTTGTAGTGCCCTTCTTTTCCACATCTCCAACATACCTTTACAAAATTTTCGGGAGATTTAAATCTACCCTTAGACTTAGATCTCCCACTTGAGAACCTAGATCTATTTATTTCCTGGGAACGACCTCTTGCAAATAATGTGTCTGTGCTCTGTCCTTCCATATTCTTCCGTCTCATCTCCTCCGACAACAAGGATGAGACCACTTCATCAAACTTCAAGGCAATTGTATTACTACCTATGGCCACAACTAGACTATCCCACGAGTCTGGTAAACAACACATTAAACTGATACATTTGTCTTCATCTGAAATTTTAATCTCAACAGATACTAATTGACTTACCACAATATTGAAGGCATTCAAATTCTCTGCCACCGAGTCTCCATCTCTCATCCTCAAGTTATACAGCTTCTTTCTCAGGAATAGTTTATTTACTGGGGACTTAGACTAATACAACTTTCCCAACTTATCCCATAAATCCTTGGTTGTAGCTTCCTCTGACACATTCAATAATACTGAATACGAGAGATACAATCGGATTGTGCTCTTCACCTTTTGATCCAACTTTTTCTAGTCATCTGTTGAAGTTCCTATAGGTGCAGTACCTGGATCAACCAAGATCCACTGATCTCTATCCAACAACAAATCTTCCATCTTGAGCTTCCACAACTCAAAACTTTTCCCATTAAACTTCTCGATCTCCATTTTCAAATTGTTGGCCATTTCTTTTCACCTGAAAAATAAATACCACAGATCTCCCACTGTAACAAGGATTATCACAGTCCTGAGCCAAACCCTTGACCACAAAGGCGTCCCCCTGAAGCCAACAAAGATCTCATACCAAATGTAGATTTTAACCTTGTACAATATTTACTGCAAACAAATTTTCAGTAAAAGAACATAAAAGATACAATGACAAATACAAACATTACATAGATATTTTCCCCCTTGAAACCCAAACCAGGAAAACCAACATATTCTGTATTCATTCATAGTGTTACATTATTTACAATACAATATACATATAGGAGTCATCGACATCCATAACCCTAACCCAATGACCTGGATTAGTCAACAACCCTAATTCCTTAATCGGAAATAGAAAACCATCGACAAAAACCATGTG
>ML817066.1:0-12540 GCA_009831015.1 Picea engelmannii | reverse complement strand
ATTCATTCATAGTGTTACATTATTTACAATACAATATACATATAGGAGTCATCGACATCCATAACCCTAACCCAATGACCTGGATTAGTCAACAACCCTAATTCCTTAATCGGAAATAGAAAACCATCGACAAAAACCATGTGCCGAAAAACCGCCCAAAAATGCGACACGTATACTCGTTCAAAGAATATAACACATACCCAACATTTAGGACGACAAGTTTTAAGAAAATAATTTAATGTGAAGAAATGAAAAATATCTCATGCCATAGAATTTAATTAATATAAATTTATTTCTTAAAAGATTTAATAATGATATGAAAAAACAATTTTCAAAACTATCCAATGTAAAGAATTTAATGAGAACTATCCAATGTAAAGAATTTAACGAAAATAAAATAAAAAATTATAAATCCATAAAATTTCAAAGAATTTAATTAATATAAATACATTTTTGAAATATCCAAAAATATTATGATTATTTCAGGTTTCTGGCATCTTCTTATTAGGAATTTTACTCTTGTGACATGCATTTTTTCTAATTGATGAAATGGTTTTCTTTTTGTAGTGACATGTAATATAACATGTACATACTCTCAATTTCTAGCACAGAAAATACCAAGTTGTTGCATCTCACTATCATCGGTCTACAATGATACCATAGTTATGTGTCCAACTTATACATGTGGTTACCAGAATAATATTACCCTACAGAGCACTTGTGTTGAGTAAGTTCACCATTTTATGCTTTTCAGTAGTGATTGGATGTGATTGTTGCATGATGAACTTGACGTTTTCAATATCCTTTAGCATACATCACTAGTCAGATGAATGTGAATCTCCACTTTATGCATAGATTGTGTTGTCAAACATTTGCATCCTACTTCAATGTGGGTTTGTGAAGACATTGATCAACTTCTAAACAAAGTAACCTATATCTCAACAAGTAGCAGATAACCTTCTATGATTTTTCTTGGTGAATGCAAATTGGTACTATCAATTTGTTGTCTACAATTTCCATGCAGGAGAGACTCACGAGTACTTCCTGCTCTAATAAACACACCTACTAATTTACTAAAACTTATCCCCTCTGATACAATGCACCCCTCACATGTGCCCAATCAAAATACATTGGTATGTCAAGTTGAATTACAAGGAGTATACTTAAATGGTTATGATTGTGTGTTGCCACTACCAGATGCATATCCATGGTTACCAATTTTAGGATCATAGTTTCTACTCGCCCTTGGTAAACAAAACATAGCATTAAAAGTAGTTGAAGTTAGGAGGTAATATTTCTTTCCTGGAAACTAAGCAGGGGCCGATCTTCTCTCTACATCGTAGTGTTTGGCACACATTGAACCAATTCTCGGAAGTTAAAAACTTCAGCAACACATGTTTCTTTGACCAACCTAGAATGTCAGGCTAAATTTGATTGTTTGTTTCTCTGTCTCGTATAATACGCAACCCAGTTGTATTCGGGGTCATGTTTCTCCATGGTATTCTCAGTGTTGAACACACATAATTCCTTCATCATAGGCATGATGATCAACTTCAGCTACAGTAATAATGGCTTTGAAAGTTTCGGCAATACAACAGGAACGACTGAGGATCGACAAGGATTTTTCAAGTTCCAAAGTTTGAGGATGTCTTAATGTCAAATTTACTCAGGTTTTATGCCAAACCAGTTTGGGCTTTTCAATTTAGAATTAGAATGTACCACTTGTCATTTCATTGGATTTTCTGTGACATTTGTGACCCTCAGGGTTTGCCACACTAACATTTTTTGGACTTCAAAAAGGTCCAAATAGGACTCCATGGGGTATTGATAGAAATTTTCATTGAGATCTAGGAGGCTCATTTGACAATTAAGTATGGATATTGTGAGTAAAGATTAAGAGTAGTACTAAAAACCATTTTATAATTAAGTATGGAGATTGTAAATAATGATTAAGGGTGGTAATGAAAATAAATTGCATTATTTTATTACACATAACATGTTTAACTTTAACCTATTTTCCAAATAAAAAGAGCACAAAAAATTTGCATTATAAAAATTTCCAATACTCGTAATTCAACTTGACATACCAATGTATTTTGTTTGGGCACATGTGAGGGGTGCATTGTATCAGAGGGGATAAGTTTTAATAAATTAGTAGGCGTGTTTGTTAGAGCAGGAAGTACTCGTGAGTCTCTCCTGCATGGAAATTGTAGACAACAAATTGATAGTACCAATTTCCATTCACCAAGAAAAATCCTAGAAGGTTATCTGCTACTTGTTGAGATATAGGTTACTTTGTTTAGAAGTTGATCAATGTCTTCACAAACCCACATTGAAGTAGGACGCAAATGTTTGGCAACACAACCTATGCATAAAGTGGAGATTCACATTCATCTGACTAGTGATGTATGCTAAAGGATATTGAAAACGTCAAGTTCATCATGCAACAATCACATCCAATCACTACTGAAAAGCATAAAATGGTGAACTTACTCAACACAAGTGCTCTTTAGGGTAATATTATTCTGGCAACCACATGTTCAAGTTGGACACATAACTATGGTATCATTGTAGACCGATGATAGTGAGATGCAACAACTTGGTATTTTCTGTGCTAGAAATTGGGAGTATGTACATGTTATATTCCATGTCACTGCAAAAAGAAAACCATTTCATAAATGAGAAAAAATGCATGTCACAAGAGTAAAATTCCTAATAAGAAGATGTCAGAAACCTGAAATAATCATAATCCATAAATATTTGTGTAGAGGAAACAAACTTACTAAGTGCTTGAGTGATTCAAAATCCATCTGTATTAAGGAATTTACTCACTAGACTTTCTTTGCAGGGCCACAAGTATACCCTGGTCTAGGTGCTCTAAGAGTAAATTTTTTGGGCAAGCACACCGTTGTGTTAGAGGTCCCTGCATTACTCGCACTTACTTGGAAGGCACTTACAACATTAATTGGATCTTGGGCCCAAGATGCAACCACTCCACCTTTTTAACAATTAGCAATCTGTTGGTTGTAAGGAGTTCGTAATAAATCAACAATAGTGGGATCTTTCTTGCAACAATGTGGAATATTTCCATTTTAATTAGAACAATTCCCTTGCTCTGTTTTCTAGGAACCGACCATTGATCAAATCACCTCCTTTTCCCAAGTCCACCTTAAAGTCCATCCAAGACTCTGTATGTGTCTGTACTACTGAAAATTGTTTATAGTCACAATAGCTTAGAAGGGGTAAAAAATAAGTTTTTTAGACTAATGGTGCACATGATTACAAGTAATTGTTCCTTTTATTGATATTCTCTCTTGGCATCTATCCCTTTTCCAAACTTCTTCCCCTTACGGTAAGCTCACTAGTGGCAGAAATTTGAAGGTTATGTAAGGATTGTGCGACCACAAGATGTGGATAATAATCCCATAGATGCATGGCCTTGATGAGAATGCTCACTAAATATAAATTTCATGGAAGAATTAGGTCTCTCGGTGGGTGAAGCTGGAGATGTCGAACTGCTTTTTTTTGTGAATAAAAAAATGGAAATTCCTATTATATAAATTTCATAGTATAAAAAATCCACATGGCTATAGTCTACCAGTTGTTCCAAAAAATTAGCAGAAACCAGAATAGGTGGCAGACTATGATGCCATTGTTCAAAATGAAAATTCGCCATCTGCCTTTCCAAACAGAAACCAGAGCAGGTGGAAGATTTGAGTCTTTGCAACACTGTGTTAGGCAACTAAGACATAAATTGAAAACAAAAGACATAATTGTAAAACTGCTCTATAGTAGTGCAAGGAGATGAGTTGAGAATGCTCATGATAGCCAAAGTAAGTAAATTACCCATTTGCACCTGAGGTCGTGTCGCTCGGATCACCGTTGAGGGGGTCGTCCCTAGGCTGGAGCACGAATGGCCTCGCGCATGTCGGACAACGTTGGTCTACTGGTGCGTTTGAGTAGGCCTCGTAAAGCATGTCAATTCACTGATGCATGAGGGTGTCCCAATGAATTTGATCAGCCATGTGGCTTCTGAGCTCAAAGACTAGTGCAAGCTGCTCTAGATGGAAGAAGGGTGGTGGTTCTTGGCCGAAATATGGGAGCGTCGAGAGTGGTGGAGGCGCCAAGACTGGTCCACCCTCCACCTCCGTGCCTAAGACTGTCGCCACCTCACCTGAGTCTGCCTGAGCTGCTTCCATAGCCTCCACCACCCGAGCTCCTTCGCTGTAGAGTCCTTGGTTTGAATTGTGTCCTCAGGGTCTGAGTGGAAGAATTCCTCTGGGAATTCCTCCTCAATTATGCAAGTAGTCTCTTCCCTGTCTTCCTGTGCTTGCTGGATAATGGTTGAGGCACTTGTGCTTGCTAGGATATGGCTAGGGGCCTTCCAATTATCTGGTACTGTGAAGAAGAGGGATTCCGGAGGGACTTGGATAGGTTCCTCTGGAATATCCTCCTCCACGTATGCCATTGGCAGTGTTCTGGGATTCTCTCATTGCTGAGTCTAGGCTATGGACAGGGTGCGCTCCAGTCTCTGCACCCTCCACTGTCTAGCAGAAAAACTGTACCAGGTAGGGCTCTAGTCTCTGCACCCTCCATTGTGCTTATGATACTAGCTCGATTTCTGTTGGAGCGATGCATTATTTGGGTCCCCAAATCCCAATTTATCTCACTGCAGTAGCAATGGTTGAATAGATGCTCCATCATTTCTTTCTGTTGCTGACAAAGGGAGCAGATTCAGGGGCCTATGAAACCTCGTTTCCAGAGATTGTCCCACGTGAGAATGCAATTTTGGACTATAAGCCATAAGAAGATGGACACCTTTGGCTAGAGTTTTGATTCCAGAACTTACCCCAGATGCGCTCCTTAGGTTGCTCCTGGTAATTCCCTTGTAAGTAGTAGGCTTCTTTGACTGAGAATTTGCCTGTTGTGAAGTGCCCCAATCTGAGTATATCCAGACCTTCTCTGATGTAAATTTTTCGTTGATTTGCACAATATTTCTAGGCCCTTAGATCCAGCTCCGTTTGAAGGTGAAGTTCATCTAGTTCATTCTTCCAATTGCACCATGGCCGATGCCTATCATTCAATCTCCATAGAACCCTTACCAACCAGAAGTCCCCAGAATACATTTGTTGACGTAGGGGGATGAGTTCCTCAAGAGTGGCTAAAGTTGGTAGTTGTTGCCAAGAGTCTTTCCAGAACAGGGAGTGTTCACCATTTCAGATCTCCTGGAAATCATGCTTCTGAATGAGCATTCAGTTGTTCCAAGTCATGTTCCATATATTAGATCCCTGAATCTGATCATTGAATCTGATTAGTTGCTCTTCTCTGGTGCTGGGAGCATATTTCCTTTTCCAAATTTTTGCCCAGAGTTCTGTGGGGTGCTTGAGCCAACGCCACCACAGATTTTCCCCCATGACTTGATTTAATTTTCCTGGATCCCTAAGCCCTAGACCCCCTAAGGCCTTAGGCTTGCAGATCTTGTCCCAACCTACTAGATCCCACTTCTTGTTTGGGTGATGCCCATTCCACAAGAAGAAGCGTTGAATGTTCCTAATGGCTCGAATGATGGATTGGGGAGCTGCTAAGGCGGTAAAGAGGTAGGTTGGCAAGGCTTGAAGAACATACTTTAGAAGCACCAGCCTGGCTGCAAGACTAAGAGATCTGAAGGTCCAATTGTTGAGTTTTTTGGTGATGGAGAGTAGTAGGCTGCCCCATGAGATATTATGAACAACCACTCCTGTGAGCGGAATTCCTAGATAATTGGATGAAAGGGAGCTATTGGGGATGCTCAGGAGACGAGAGATATGATTTTGGATAACCACCGGGGTGTTGAAGAAGTAGAGCTTTGATTTTTCAAGGTTCAAGGCCATACCTGAAGCATCAGAAAAGTTTGTGAGGATGGAATTGAGCTTATTGGCTTCTTGGGAAGTCGGAGTGTTCATCAGAAGAGTATCATTGACAAACTGGCTGTGAGAGGGGGCTAGCTGAATATTGTGCAAGGGTAGGCCTTTAAGGGAACCTTCCATTACCGAGGCCTTGAGGTAGTGTCCCAGACCCTCCGCCATTATGACAAAGAGGAAGGGGGAGAGGGGGTCCCCTTGTCGCATTCCTCTGGTAGGAGAGAAGGTTTGGAAGGCACTCCATTAACAAGGATAGAGAAAAAGGTTGAGGAAGTTAGTCTCATGATCCAAGCTACCCAGTGACTGTCGAATCCAAAGAGTTCGAGGAGGGAGCGCATTTATTGCCAACTAATTTGGTCAAAAGATTTAGAGAGGTTGAGTTTGATGAGAATACCTGGAATCTTGGTTGTTTTTAGCGAATGGATGACCTCGTGAGCTAGGATAATAATGTCCATGATTTTCCTGCCTTCCATGTAGCCTGCCTGCTCTTTGGATATAATGAAAGACATAATCGGCTTGAGACACATGGCTATGACCTTAGTAATAATTTTGTAGATGACATTACATATAGCTATCGATCTATATTGTTTGGGATACATGACCCTTTCCTCCTTCGGGATGAGCGTGATGAAGGTGGCATTGAAGACAGAGAGGACTTTTCCCGAGGTTCTAGATTCCTCCACCACCTGCCAGACTTCTTCTTTGATCATTGGCTAAAATTATTGGAAGAAGTCCATTGTGAAGCCATCTGGGCCAGGAGCTTTACCTGGGGGAATTTCCTTGACATCTTGATCCACCTCGTCTTGAGTGATGGGTCTCGTTAGGGCTTCATTATGTTCCTGAGTGATTAGGGAGGGTATGTTCCTGGTGATTTTTCGGATCGCGACATTCTGTCATCGTTGGGCTCTGTTAGGAGGTCTTTGTAGTATTTGGTCAGTTCTTCTGCTATTCTGTTATGGTCCCTGATGGGATTATCTTGAGAATCCTCCAACTGGGTTATTCTGTTGATTTATCTACGATGCACCATGGATCGATGAAAGAATTTGGTGTTCTTTTCGACTTATTTGAGCCATTATACCCTGGATTTCTGTCTTCAGAGTATTTCCTCCCGCTCCTTTCTCTCTTCCAATTCTGCCTTGAGCTCCTCCTCTCCCTTCATTAAGGTTGTCATTATGTCCCCCATTATGAAGGTCTTTTGTAAGGTTTCCAGGCGTTGCTCGATTTCTTGCATTCTTTTCAAGATGTTCCCAAAGACAGTCTTATTCCAACACTTTAGTTGTGACTTCAAGTTTTTGAGCCATTGTTGGAATTTGTACATGTAGGTGCCATGTTCTATTTATGCTTGCTTCCACTAGGAGTTTGAGAACTAATGGAAGTCTGGGTGGGAGAGCCATAATTTCTCAAATCCGAAGGACTTGATTTTGGGTGTCGCCCCGACATCAAGATAGAGCGAAAGAGGCCAGTGGTCTGAGCCTATTTTTAGTAGGATGTTGGCCTCAATTGCAGGATCTTCCAACATAAGAGCTTCTGAAATGAGGAAGTGGTCTAGCTGACAAGCTACATGCTGATGTACAGATCTGCGGTTGGACCAAGTGAAAATGTCGTTCCTAGTTTCTATATCTACTAGATCCAGTTGGTCTATGAGGGCTCAAAACTTACCACTGTCTTGATTAAGCCTCTTGGTGCCCCCTGTCTTTTCCTCAAACATGAGGATGATGTTGAAATCGCCTCCTAGCAACCAGTTGGGCGAGCTTAGTAGTGATTTGACAGTGGTTATTCACTTCAAGAAAATCTCTTTGTCCTGGGTGCTTTGACGTCTGTAAGCATTTGTGATCTTGCCTTCTTTGGTGGATCCTATGACTTTGAAGTGAGCCATAATCGTACCCACTGTGGAAAAGGGTCTATCTATGATGACTGTTGCTGGATTCCTTAAGATCGCCAGACCTCCTGCTGCTCCATTGGAGTCAGTTTGAAGGGAGTCACAGCCTCTCCAACAACGCTGAAAGATGTCTGCCGCTTTTTCACCAACACATTTTGTCTCCTGCAAGAGGAGAATGTCTGGATTCTCAACACGTATACAATCTCGAAGAGTCCTCTGCTTGGATCTTCCATTGAGACCTTTGATATTCCATGTTATGATCTTCATCATGATGAGTTGGGAGGTGGATGGAGGTGTTATCACATGAATTTATCAGGGTCTTGTGAGTTGGTGGTTTATACCCGAGTCTATGCCCATGCCCTATTTTTCTCTCTTTTGCAGGCCATGTCTTTAAATTTTCCCCTTCAGCCGGCAAAGTCATTTTGTTTGCCCCTTTTTGCTTAAGAACTCATCTCTGTTACCTCTGTCACTGATCCTTCTGTTTTCCCGAACCCTTAGCCAGGCGTCCGAGTTTTTATTTTACGCAAGCCGCAACCATGAGCACGAGCGCAACACTTAGAGTGGTCTGATATGGACTCAAATCAAGCGAATGAGCAAGTTCAGTTTTCAGCAGATTAGATTCCATTTGAAGTTCATATTTGTGGCCCTCAGGTGATCGGGATCATAAAGTCATGCGAAGTTTAACGTCAGACAAAGGCCCGAGGTCGTGAGGTCAATCCTAGCTGTTGGCGCTGGGATGGGTACGTGGTGAAAGATCAACGATTTCGCGAGTCGAAAATGTCCAAGGGAAGAGTCGTAAGGACTCATGAGGTGCAAACTCGCAAAATGATATGGACCATTGGATCGAGGAAAGCCGTGGACCGTTGATCTGAGGCGAGCACAGAATAAAAAATCGAGAGAAGGGAGGTGAGTATTCCTTCAAATTCCCAAGATGTGAAATCCCGATACACACCTTTTGGATAAGCGCTTAGTCATAGCCGGGGTCACATTTTTGAAGGTTAAGGAGAGGAGTTGGCACTCGCTGGGCTCCAGTTCACGATTTTAGAAATCGGGAGAAGGGAGGTGAGTAGCCTTTCAACTTCCTGAGACGCAAAATCCTGATATGATGAAGATTAGATCTGGACCGTGGATCTTATAGGGACAGGTGGCAGCTGATATGATGGTTCGTGGAAGTGAATTTTGGGAGTTTTGGGAGCAATCGTGGCCATCGAATGCATAGTAGATCCGATCGTTGATCTGAAGAAGGGAAATTTCGCAATATCGGGTATCGAGAGAGTGTAGTCAAGTGATGTGAAGGCCCCGAAATGCAAAAACGCAATGCGCCCAGGAGTTGGGCCCATGGTCATGGCCCGAGGTCGCATGCAGGACAAATGCGGTGAAGGAGAAGTCGACACTAGGAGCTTTGGGAGTGCAAAGGAAAGAGTGTGGATTTCATGAGACCTGCACCAAAAGTCGAAATGCCCGTGTGAGTTAAAGAGCGAGACCATCACAGTTTCAAGGTGCCGAGTTGACTCGAAGGGCCGCTAACAGTGCATGGTAGATCCCTGGGCATTAAGTCTCGTCCTGATCCCGATGAAGGAAGTTAATGAAAAAAGGAGTGGTGGTTGAACCCTCGGCTCACTCCATAAATGGAAGGTATGGAAGGTCCGACTATGGGGACTGAACCGTCAGCTCGTGGTACTCCTACGAGCAGATTTTCCTACAACGCCAATGTTGATTTGAGCTCGCGTCTGACAAAAGAATTCCCGCATAGTCTAATAGAGCGGGTGCCAACTGGAAGCTTTGAATGCAGGGGTCCGATCACGCTCCTTGTAGTTGCAACAATTTTTAGTATATATACTCAATTTTGATATTTTGTTAGGGTCGATGGTTGAGCTAAGCTCCCGTATTGTAATGTTTTAATGAATCCTTGGTTCTCTGGTTATGTAACTTGATATGAGACTTCTTGTTTAATGAAATTCATCTTCTATTTCCATCTTACTTGCATCTGATACTGAATGTTCATGATCGAAGGATTCGCATGGATTGTGGTGACTATGTTGCAATGAATGTTTGATTGTAGTGCAGTTATAGCATTTTCAGTTTCCTGAAACTTCGAATTCAAGAGGATCTTGTTTTCAAAGTTTTTCCTCCTTAAGCTAGTGGAAGACCTGATGTCCATAGCAAACCTTTACATCTTCTCCTCAATTTCTTCCTCCTACTCACCCTTACTACAACTTACTGGATGAAGTTGAACAAGACCTTATTTGCTTGTGCATACTGCCCCCGTTTTCTGAGTTAAAACGATATTCTCTCGAGTCTACCCCATTTGACCTCTTTAAATCCATTAATCGTGACATATAAACTGATGGGTATTGGGCTTACCTCTGCCACTATCCAGAGGTGACTTCTGGTTCTAACAGGAGGTATCCCTCCGTGAGCCTTTGAATATGGGCCGAGTTGAGCATAAAGTTACCTACTTCGTTGATGAGCTATTTGGCTGATTTGCACCCTTGTATTTTATTTTCTTGTGAGGTTCGTTTTGGATCAATAGCTGGGTCCAAGGATATCCCTAGTCGCGAGGTGGATCTTGTGGTGGAGTCAATGAAGACTTTGTGAACATTTCTGAGTTGTTCCACTAGGATGGTGTGCAGATCCTTTCAGTTGAAGGATTCCTCCATTTTTTCGAGATGTTTCCGCAACATCTTGCTCATCTAGCTAAATGAGAGTTTCCCCACTTTCTTCCAGCTTATCCCCTTGGTGGTGGTCGTCTTTGCCTTGTTCAGTTTGGTGCATGGATTTGCCTTTTTCTTTCTCCTGGTTGTCCTTTTTGTGCGGGTCTCCTACCTCTTCTTCTCTAGGAAGTTGATTAAGAATGTCATAAGAGTTCTTAGAGGGTATTTTCAGAGTGTTGTCTTGATTATGCTTCTTGGGTGGGTGTCGTTTCCTGCCTATGACCATGGTGAAGCCATCCTTTTGCTTCCCCTCTCCAACTTTGGGGATATGGGCATTCAAGGGATAATCCCGAAAGAGGTGGCCATGCTCGTGACACTTCCTGCAGTAGAAGGGAATATGCTCATAGTCCATTGTTTGATTTTAGTCTTCATCCTGATATTCTAGGGTTACTGAGCTCGATAAAGCTTTTGAAATGTCCACATAGACACAGATCCTAGCATAGTAGGTGTATTTCCTTCGCTTTGTGGTTTTCGAGGAAGTAACATATCGTCCCACAATATTTCCTATACCCATTAGGATTTCCTCCAGCCAGAATTCCTGCGGAAGGGAGTATACCCTAATCCATACTGGAGCCATTGTGAAGTCTTCTTTCTCTGGGCTGAAGCGGTCCATCCAAAATCGAAGAAATAGATTTGTTGAGTTGTAAAAGTATGACCCATTATAAAAAATTACGTCCTTGTCTTCCAGATTGTAAAGGATGATCGTGAAAAACCCCTTGGAGCTTAGCTGAACTTCGTAATCTCCATTGGGGTTCCACCAGTCCTTGATCCATCTTAGGAGATCCCGTTCTGAAGGCTAGAGACCCGGGAACTTGCCTATGAGGGCGTGCTCCCGCATGAACTGAGTGTGTTTCCCAACCCTGGTTGAGATTATGAGATATCTTGGAGGATTATCAGATTGGGGGATGCATTTTCCTAGTTTCCATCCTTGAGATGCCGTTGGATGAGACGTTCTTGGCTCCACATCCATTGGTTTGCTGAATCCCTACTCTTTGACCAGGATTTGTTCGCTTAGGTGCGACGACGACTCAAAAGCAGGCCTCTTGGAACACAGTCCAACTCTGTCGTTTGCTGCCACATTCCTGTACGAGGGGGGTTTCCTCCCCCCCCAGATCTCATCCCTTACTGTCATCTGTGGCGTATTAGTTCAGTCCGACGCATCTCGTGCAACCATTTCAACTGCAAGAGGAGTGGATCATGCAGAGAATCGCTAGGGTTTCGGAGGCTCTTCCGTCTCTGATCGAAACCTCCTTCTTTTCAATTTTAGCCTTAATGTAAGGTTAATGATATGAAATGGAGATGTCGAGCTATTAATAACACAAGGCCATGAATTTTATCTTTATATTGAATGTACAGACCATAGAAGAAGTAGACTATTAATATGCAAGTCACGTCTTCAAAAAGTTGAACCTAGGACAAGCTATAGCTCTACCAAGTAAGACAACAACTTGTCTTTGGGACATTTGAATACTGCTTGGGGACCATAGTGGGAATATCACAAAACTATAAGAAAACACACATATGGGTGTCCTCCATAAATTTAAACAATGAAAAAGAAAGACGACAAAGTTTGATTTTGGTATAAATTTGTTGGAAAAAACATTTTCTTTCAAAGAGTGCAATGGGTGCAAGTATCATGTGTGGATACTTATCACCACCTCTATGGATCCCTAACTTTTTGCAACTACTCCAAAGAAAAAACTAGTCTATGAAGGATCTTTGCAAGGGAAGAGAATGAGTTTGCAATGTGCACTATGGTGTGGGTGCATACTTACCAAATAACCATCCGGTGTCCAAGACATGATATCTCATTTTATAGTTATGTTGTCATTATAATCAAGTGGATCATACACCCCTACACAAACAAAATCTCACTTCAATAAACATATTATAAAAGAGATCCCTGGATATAAACTCTAAAGAAAACAATCACAATATCTTATAAACACATAATGAATACATCAGTTGTAGAGCCTCTGCATCTGAGATCTAACAATATTTTGCATTCAATTGAAAATAAAAGAGGTCTGGTAACAATTTTTTTAAG
>ML817065.1:87625-97957 GCA_009831015.1 Picea engelmannii | reverse complement strand
CACAGGAGATAATTACAATTATACAAGTCTATTAACATATGTGACAGCATATAAATGTCAAAATGCAATATAAGCAAAATACTTATCAAAATAACTTCAGCAATGGAAGCAACTGCTGAGAGGGGTGCTCGTTTCCACCCAACTGTAGGCGTAGCGACTCCTACTGGATTTACCACTAGCCACCCCCGAGCTGAGACCACGATGTCTTGACACCTGCGTCTCTCTGTCTGCCAGTGCCCAGGAGCGAAGGTTGCAATCCTTCCTCCTGCGATCACTCACTCTGCGTAGAAAATTGCCAGAGTTCCCCTCGCGTCTGCCCCCGTCAATCGTTCCAGCCATATGCCTTATCCTCTTGCGAGGTTGCGTGTGGCACGATTACCCTCACGCTGGTCAGTCATGATGGCTCTACGGATAGGCGGTTCACCTCCCCATCCCTCATCAAGCCATCAACCTACCATCCTGCAAGGCATTTATTTCAGGGCTAGCAAGCCTCTTTTGGTTCTCCGGGCCAGTGGAGTCCAAATACGGTATTAAATTCTCAGTGGAAGTTAACGCCCCTTTTTCAAGGTGCCCTCCACCACCATCGTGGTCTCTTTTCCGCACATCCCCTCTCAGCAGTTCTGTAATATAAATTCATAATGTTATTTACATTTTCATCATGCTTTAGCATGGTAATTCCTGTATTAGGATTAATTACAAATTTGGGGGAAACAGGGTGTTACAGTGAAAGCCCAAGAGTTGGGTGCTCCAAGTCGCGAAGTCACGAAATAGAGAGGAGAGAGGATAGTCGTTGGATCCAATTCACGGGAGGACCGTTGGATCAGGAACCCCATCGCCTATCGTGCATTCGGGGGTTGTCATGAGAGAATCACAGTTGTCCATCTGAGGAGGACAAGTGGCAGCAATCGTGGAGTCGACGAAGTGCCGAAGAGATCCAAGATTCAGGTCTCACGAACTTCGAAGTTCGCAGGGTGAGAGCCCAAGAGTTGGGTGCTCCAAGTCGCAAAGTCATGAAATCACGAGGAGTGAGGATAGCCGTTGGATCCAGTTCACGGGAGGACTGTTGGATCATAAACCCCATCGCCTATCATGCATTCAGGGGTTCAGAGGTTGAGAGGAGTCACTTTCGACATCAGAAGTCATGAAGTTCCGAGAGCGAAGGCTCGTGTGGACACATGGTAGAGCCATAAGGTGGGGCCCGCATGATAGATAGGTAGACACATGTCACCTAGAGAATGGACTCGACACTCCATTGATTTCTCACATCTCAGGGATTCATGGGATAAGAGCGTGAAGGCTCGACGCTTCAACCTGCGAGGTTGCGAATAGAGAAAAGCATCAAGGAAGGAGTCAACCCGACGTTGACTTATCGTGTCTTGGGAGATCACAACAGGAGGGCACGAGAATTTGACCCACGAACTCACGAAGGTGCGAGTTGCGAGAGGCATTGGTATTTAAGCCCTAACCTACGGTTACATGTGGAAGGCACTGACAGAAGAGGAGCTATACCCATTTCGCAATTTCGGGTATCGCGAGATTGGAAAGGGAGAGTCGGGAGCCTCGACTCATGAACTCATGAGATCGCAAGATTTCGATGAGCGCCTTTGGAATTGGGCCTTGGTCATAGCACTGTGGTCGCATGAAAAGGCAGAGCTCGCGCCTAGTGTTGCTAGCACAGGGGAGCTTCCGAAAGGACCTGTGGATTGATTGAATTGAGATTTCGGCAAGGAATCGAAAGAGCCAATTCGGCTCAAAGAAGATAAAGAATGATCCTATGAGTGCACCTTGACCCGAGGGCCGATAGGTCTGCATCAGTGTGGTATCAGAGCGGGACTTCATCTGTATATTTCAGGTGAAGCAAAGAGGATAAGAAGATATTCATGAAGACTGTGGATGAAGCTGAAACACTCAGGGGTGTAGAGTGACAGCAGTAGGTTTTCCAGGAGAGAAGACAAGGATAGCGATATGACTACTGAAGGCCGAAGATACGCTGGAAAGAAAATCCTAGAGTTGATGGTCAAAAGACAGTGTAAGCTACTGAGATGGTGGTTGAGGCCTACTGAAAACCTCAACAGACCAGAGAAAAGGGTTCAGGTATGTGAGCCAGAGACTAGGAGAAATCTCAGCGATGCTGAAGATGAAATGGGATCGGATGAAGATCTCAAGCACTGCTAGGAGGAGAGAGAGGAAATTCTCAATTTTCAGGTGGGAAAAGAATTGAGATCAACTAAGGATCTCACAGACTGTCATGAGGATAGCCAGGGAATTTCACATTTCCAGGAGGGCAATGGATCGAGATCACTGTGGGATCTCATAGTCTGGCAGGGGGGCAGCGAAAAAATCCCAATTTGCCAGGTGGGCATGGGAACAGAGATGAGGCTATCTGAGAGTCTCATGGACTCAGAGATGAGTTTGAATCAGCTGGAGGAGCTGACAGAGTAGATGAGCTCAGAGTTAGAGTCAGATCAACAGATGCAACTGACAGAAGAGGAGGATTAGAGGAGCCTTCTAATGATTGGGGGAATTGGGATTTTCCTACCACTTAGCTCAGAGGAGGCCAAAGTTTGTGTTGCAGATGAAGTAGCAACAACAAGAGAAAGGCAGCCAGTTGAGACTGTCAAAGAAGAATTGGAGCGGGTATTTGAGACTGCCCAAGCATAAGAAGAAGAAAAGAATGAGCATTCTGAGGAGTGGCTCAATGCTTTTAGCTAGGAAGCTGCAACACTGAAGCTGACAGTAGAAAAAGCTGAAGAGTAGGCAGATAGATTTCTCACTCCATGGAAGATGGAGCTGGAGATGCTAGAGGATTAGTTGAACAATCCAGAGCCAGTAGGAGAACTGGTAGAAGTTGAGTTGTCAGAGAAGGTGACTGAACAACAGGTCAGTCAAGGGGAAACTGCAGAGCTGAAGTCTGCAGCAGAGTGAACACTTAGTGCCACAGAGGAAGAAGATGAGGATGGCATGGGAGATCATGATGATCTACCCATTTGCAGAAAAGAAATGCAGCTGAGGAGACTGCAAAAGAAAATCCAGCCACTAGAGCAACTGGATGAAGTGATCGAGGAGATCAGGGAGTTGATGTTAGGGTTAGCAGAAACTGCCAGCGAGGAGCAGAGAAGCAGAAGAAAGGAAGCAGCAGTAGCAACAGTAGCAGGGAGATGGAGCATATGAATAGCTCCAGAAATTTGTTTGGGATCCAGGAGGATTTCAACAGCTGAGATGGGAAGCTCATGAGCAGGAGCTCATGAATTTTGCAGCTGAGGAGTATGATGCAGGAGCATCTCTCCACGTCATCCAGCCAGTCGTGTCAACGCATGCACTTAAGGCTGAAGAGAGGCCCAACCCTCATCTTCAGTTTTGAAATTGAATGTAATTTAATGTTTTAGGCTATTGAGTCGTGAAGTCATGCCTTTGTGTATGCATTAGAGTAGGTAGGCCTTTAATGTTTGTAAGGCTGAGATCTAGATCCAGATTCTGGACTAGACAGCCCATTCAATGTAATTGAATAGGGTAGGTAGATTGGAGGGAAGAGCTCAAAGAGCCCCCTCTTGTAAAAGATCAATTTTGATCTCATTTTGTGATAGGGAGGAAGTTAGAGTAAGTCAAGAGAGCAGAAGAGAAAGAGCCAAGACTCTGTTAAAGTCTGAGCTCGAGAACACCTTGTAAAAACAGGCATTTGCCCTTAATACAAACAGAAGCATTTTTTCCTGCATGAATTCTTTCTTGAATGAATGTCTATGAGTGTTCATCTTTATGATGTAGATGTATGCTAGGAATTTGGAGGAGTTGTTTGATTTTCAAGCTTGAGAGATTCTTTGTGGTTCATGCTAGGAGGGCGTGACAGAGTACTGCGGTCTTTGAATACCAGTGCACAGAAGCACTTCTGAATTCTGTGGATTCAGACAAAGATGTGCCAAGTGGGCACAGCATCTGAAATCATTAACTCAGAAAAAGACCTTGGAGGTTGTTGAACACCTCAAGAGGCAAGGCTATGTAACGAGACACAGTTGCAGACAGAATCTCTGAGGAGTTCTGTAAATCTCTTCCAGGTGGGCATTGAGCCAGTGCAAGGAGTGCACAGAAGAACTATGTTGTGAGTTCAAGGAGAACTAGAATCACTAAGGATTCTGAGAGCTCTGCCAGGAGGGCATTGAGCAGGTGCATAAGGTGCACAGGAGAAGACAGAAGCTCTAAGGAGTTCTGTACAACTCTGCCAGGTGGGCATTGAGTCAGTGTGCAGACAGGCACAGGAAGAGAACTCTTTGAGTTCTGTAGTTGAAGGAAGAATCCACTGAAGGATCTTCGCAGGGTTGTTGAACACCCTGAAATACTCAGTAATAGGTTGCTTGAGCAGACAGAGTGCTAGGAGGGCATCATATTTCTCCATTTGAGGGAGAAGGAAGAAGGAATTATTTCCCTTAGGGGTCTTAGTATTTGAGAAGCTCAGAAGAGATAGAACCTTTGTGTGCAAGGACTCTACAGAGGCACAGAAGTCATAGAATCCCTTGAGGATTTGAAGGATAAGCTCAGGAGGAGTAGTGCTTTCAGCGCATGAAGCCATAGCTGCAAGGAGTGAAGAAGCGAAAGGACTCTTTGGGAGAGTTCAGAGTCTCCAAAGCTCAAGAGGAGTAGTGTTCATATGTGCAGGCGAGGATTCAAGTTTGTGAAGCTCGCAGAGAAAAGAAACAAAGGTCAAGGCCTTTGAGAATTTGAAATTCTTCCAAGTCTGGAAGAAAAGCGCCAAGGCTCAACAGAAGCAATAGCTGCCATCGGATCAGCCGAGAAGATATGGACCATTGAAGATTTCATGTCCAGGGAGTAGCAGGAGGAGTGCAAGAGCCGAGGAGATTTTGAGCTGTCAGATCTTAAGCTAAAACCCGACAGCTGTTGGATCTATCGAGAGTTGCACAAGATTTAAAACTCGCAAGCAGAAGCGAAAGTCCTGAAGGGGTTGTATCAGGATATCGACGTTCGGGAGTTCGAGGATCCGGAGGATGAGAGTCCAGGCACTCGACATCAAAAATCGTGAAAAGGCGAATCAGATCTGAGCCTTCCATCTGCGGGAGGATGCGTGTCGCGGAATCATCCATTTCGAAGATTCAGGCATCGGGACTCATAGAGGTGAGCATATTGACTTCGCGAGTAGCGAAGTCCCATGGAAATCTGATTCATTCGTCTAAGAGCGGTTGCGTGTTGCGAGATCCTCTCTATCGAGCATTTGGACACTACCAGTCAGAGAAGGAAGTCCTTGACTTCGCGAGTTGTGAAGTCGCGAGAAGATCGGGACCATCCATATGAGGAGGACAGGTGGCAGAGATCTAGCGATCTCGTGAACTCGGAGGTTCGCAAGGTGAGAGCCCAGGATTTGGGTGCTCCAAGTCGTGAATGGCGAAGTCATAAGAGAATCGCAGCCATCCATCTGAGGAGGATAGGTGGCAGCAATCGCGGAGTCGGTGAAGTGTCGAAGAGATCCAGGATTCAGGTCTCGCGAACTCGGAAGTTCGCAAGGTGAGAGCCCAAGAGTTGGGTGCTCCAAGTCGTGAAGTCATGAAATTGCGAGGAGCGAGGATAGCCATTGGATCTAGTTCACAGGAGGACCGTTGGATCAGGAACCCCATCGCCTATCACGCATTTGGGGATTCGAAGGTTGAGAGGAGTCACTTTCGACATCAAAATTCGTGAAGTGCCAAGAGCGGAGGCTCGTGTCGACACGTGGCAGAGCCATAAGGTGGGGCCCGCATGATAGATAGCCAGACATGCGTTGCCTAGAGAAGGGAGTCAACGCTCCATTTATTTCTCGCATCTCGGGGATTCACGGGATAAGAGCGTGAAGGCTCGACGCTTCAACCTGCGAGGTTGCGAATAGCAAAAAGCATCAAGGAAGTAGTCAACCCGTCATTGACTTATTGCGTCTCGGGAGATCGCAATAGGAGGGCACAAGAATTTGACCCACAAACTCACGAATGTGCGAGTTGCAAGAGGTGTTGGTATTTAAGCCCTAACCTATGGTTATGTATGGAAGGCGTTGACAGAAGAGGAGCTATACCCATTTCGCGATTTCGGGTATCGCGAGATTGGAAAGGGAGAGTCGGGAGCCTCGACTCACGAACTCGCGAGATCGCGAGATTTCGATGAGCACCATTGGAATTGGGCCTTGGTCATAGCACTATGGTCGCACGAAAAGGCGGAGCTTGTGCCTAGTGTTGTTAGCACAGGGGAGCTTCCGAAAGGACCTGTGGATCGATTGAATTGAGATTCCAGCAAGGAATCAAAAGAGCCAATTCGGCTCAAAGAAGATAAAGAATGATCCTGTGAGCGGACCTTGACCTGAGGGCCGATAGGTCTGTGTCATAAGCACCCTCTACTCAAGGAAGAGGAACCACATGACACAAAACACCTCTAATTTTTGCTAACCCACATGTGTTTCATTGTCAACTCCCACAAGGCCATCCTAAACCCCAATAATATAGGGAAACAATAATAGTTTTGTAGGAATCAAATAAACCTAGGGTTGAACATAGGTATCTACCTAATCCATGTTGCATGACAAGCACAGACCACCAAATCCCAACAACAACAAAAAAACATTATAAACCATATTGCATGATAAACCTATGTAATTAAATAAGGACTTAAGGATGGCAAGGGAAGTGTTGGTAAGATAGGGTATCTAACTAATCCATGTTGCATGATAAGTGACACATATTCCACGTGCATTTGGATGCATGGGCATCATTCATGAAGATGTTATTATGAATTGTTTTTTAATTTAGTATAAAAAATAAGGTGAAACACATTCCCTTAAACCCTACCTCCCCATCATCTTAACAAATGACCCCACCATTACATAATTATCACCTTAGGACCTCCATCTCAGATACTGACAATACAAATGGAGGTCACAACTAGGGATTTTATGGCAGACCTAAACGTTATTCATAAGGATATTATGATGAAATTGTTCATTTGTACGTTGAGAGGAATTTCAACACATTAATGGTTTCGTAAAGATTGTCCAAGGGTTGTGTCTTCAATTTCAAGTTTCATCAAAGCAATTTGAAGGATTTTGAGATTGTGAGTAGGCTCTTGAATAATTCTACAACGAGGATTTTTTGCTTCAACATTGCATGGAAAGAAGGAAGAAACTTGATGACACTTTGCAAGCCTATCAAATAATCCCATGGATATGCTTTTCAATAAGTTGTTTGAAAGGTATAAGGCAATAAATTATTGGTCGATGTTGTAGAAAAGAAATACCTTCAGAGTGATGATCAACCCATCGTCTTATCTAAAGAGTTGTCAAAGCATCATGTAGCAGGGGAACAAACCCTAGTCACCTCCATCCCTACAACAAGCCCCACTTCTACCAAATGATTTGGGCATTAGAAAGTATCTCTATGGTCAAACAAGGTCCACTGGAGGCATAACGCATGCTTCATTGACATTGTGGCTACAAAAGAAGGAAATAAATGACCTTAATGGATCACTAATTAAGCAAAAACAAGGTCAAATTCACTTGGAAGGAAAAAATTTGATGTTATATTTGATGATGATGAGGTCATACCTAGTAGGAGGGGATCCAAATGAAAGAAAATTTAATTAATAGAAAAACTTTAATTTATTTTTAGGTTGGTCCTAACCTAAAGTCACAATTAAACATTTTTTTAAGTTTGTACAGGTTCACCTTAACCCAATGGGTATCCAACCTGTTGATTCACCTTCCAGGTACAATAGAGATTCTAGAGTTCTCTCACACCCCACAAGGGAGTGCAATGCCCAGTTGGAGTTAGTTTCTACCCCCTAAAAATGTGGGTGTCATTCGAGCACAACAAAACATCCTTAGACTTTAATGGCAGTTACGAGTTGTGGAGGCTATGCACTTTATTCCATATTTCCATAGCACCATTCATCATCCAAGGTGTGGAGAAATATGGTTGGCTTGTTGGAGGATGTTCTAGAGGAAAATTTCACCAAGATATTCCATTTTGTTAGACTTGGCACATTTGAGGCATGGATACATGGATTTCATTACATTTTTGTTGCATCATTGATGAAGAGCCTTGTTCCAAAGATTGAAACCAAGGCCCAAAACCCATGGCTAAATGAAGCACTGTGTAGTATATGAATGCCACACTTCAATAGGTGGCTAAAGCATGACATACGGTAAGAAAAAACCAAAAATACAAAAAAAATACCTACAATGGAGAAAGTTCAAAGTAAGGCATGTGAAAAAAAAAGAGCTAATGGAGGAACATATTTCTTGAAATTGTGCCATGTGGCATTAGAAAGTATCTCTATGGTCAAACAAGGTCCACTGGAGGCATAACACATGATTCATTGACATTGTGGCTACAAAAGAAGGAAATAAATGACCTTAATGGATGACTAATTAAGAAAAAAGAAGGTCAAATTCACTTGGAAGGACAAATTTTGATGTTATATTTGATGATGATGAGGTCATCCCTATTAGGAGGGGATCCAAATGAAAGAAAATTTAATTAATAGAAACAACTTTAAGTTATTTTTAGGTTGGTCCTAACCTAAAGTCACAATTAAACATTGTTTTAAGTTTGTACAGGTTCACCCTAACCCAATGAAAAAAAGAGTATAAGTGACACATCAAAGAAGAATTAGAACATTTTATGTTGAGCACTCAAAAGGTTTGATGACCGTGGCAGTGGTTGGGAGATTTTATAGGCAATATTGTTAAAGGTGTCTCTTTGAAACTGTGGTTGGGTGAGCATTAGAAGCCTATGTTGGGGTACTTCTCATCCTTTCATCTTCTTGTATGTGGTTGGGTATGTTTTCTCGTGCAATGTAAAGCATATGCAACCCTTTTGTTGGAAAATGACTAGTTGTGGGGCCCATCAGGTTTATGTCTCAAGAGGTGGATGTTGGGCTTTGACCCACAAAGGGAACCTACATTCATTCAAAAGATATGGGTATTGTTGCCTAGTTTACCCATTGATCTTTGGAATAGCAAGATATTGAAGGGCATAGGAAATACCATTGGTTGATTTGTTTCTTTGGAGGATCGATGTATGGAGAAGGAAGATCGCATGGTTGGGTGTATTTTGGTTGAATTAGACCTTATAGAAGGTCTATTATAAAAATTGGATATGGATACAGAATGTAGAAATTGGAAATTTCAACAAAAATTAGACTGTTGGAGACTCTTTTTTTGTTGTGTGTTTTGTCACGAAGTTGGTTGTCTAAAGAATGATTTGCATCAGGTCATATGAGGTCATCCCTAGTAGGAGGGGATGTAAATGAAAGAAAATTTAGTTAATAGAAACAACTTTAAGTTATTTTTAGGTTGGTCCTAACATAAAGTCACAATTAAACATTGTTTTAAGTTTGTACAAGTTCACCCTAACCCAATGAAAAAAAGAGTATAAGTGCCACATCAAAGAAGAATTAGAAAATTTTATGTTGAGCACTCAAAAGGTTTGATGACCATGGTAGTGGTTGGGAGATTTTATAGGCAAGATTGTTAAAGGTGTCTCTTTGAAACTGTGGTTGGGTGAGCATTAGAAGCCTATGTTGGGGTACTTGTCATCCTTTCATCTTCTTGTATGTGGTTGGGTATTTTTTCTCGTGCAATCTAAAGCATATGCAACACTTTTGTTGGAAAATGACTAGTTATGGGACCCATTAGGTTTATGTCTCAAGAGGTGGATGTTGGGCTTTGACCCACAAAGGGAACCTACATTCATTCAAAATATATGGGTATTGTTGCTTGGTTTACCCATTGAGATTGGAATAGCAAGATATTGGAGGGCATAGGAAATACCATTGGTTGATTTGTTTCTTTGGAGGATCGATGTATGGAGAAGGAATATCGCATGGTTGGGCATATTTTGGTCGAATTAGACCTTATATAAGGTCTATTATAAAAATTGGATATGGATACAGAATGGAGAAATTGGAAATTCCAACAAAAATTAGAGTGTTGGAGACTCTTTTTTTGTTGTGTGTTTTGTGATGAAGTTGGGTGTCTGAAGAACAATCCTCATTAGTAGACATCTAGAAAGGATTCTACACAACCTAACACATTAAATCCAACAACATCTCCAAATAAAAGAGGTATGTATATCTCATACATGTTCTTGCACCTTCATAATGTTACTAGTGGTTTCTCAATTCCAATTGGTTATGAGGATACTACTAAACATATGGAATTAACAAGTGATGGTCCTCATTCGATGTTTGAGTCCCTAATTGGATCAAAAAGGGTTGAGGGAAGGTCTAGCTCAAAAGAGTTATTATAGGAGCTGGGGGAGATCATTTAGAATAAGATTGTTCTGGGGGAATGTAGTGTACCCTCTGTAT